>PNEQ01082512.1:35324-93779 GCA_003012365.1 Medauroidea extradentata | reverse complement strand
TAAATTTATACTTTAATGATAACTTGTCTTACTTTCCCGCAAAACGCTATGAAAATCGGGACTCTACTGTATATACTTTGCGGAAAAATGCAATTTTAAAATTTGGTAAATGGTTGGGGGGCGAAATTGGCCTCAATCGATTTTACGAAGGTAGCGATTTTACGAATGTCATAACTGGAACCGTCAGTATTCGTAAAATTGGGGGTCTAGTGTACATTCCAGCATAGCCTTGTCTAGCTCAATGTTTGTTGCCTGTTTCATAGTTTTCCTTTACGCCAATCCACTTGCTGCGTCTGCACTGCTTGTATACTCAGTAACTTTCAATTTGTTGTTTCGTATATCCCGAACTGTTGTTTCTCCCATGCCATGTGTTAATGAAAGGTGTTTTATAGAACTACCACCTAGATTGTGAATTTCCAGCTTCTGCTATAAAGATAAAACCATACATTTGCGTTTTCAGACTTTTTTTACTCTCAAATGAGCGACACTGAAACCGAAATCAACTATTGACTACCAAGATAAAATTTTCGCTGACAGTCGAGTTAAGACAAGGCTGGAATTGAGCGGGGAGTGTGTAGGAGTGGCTACACCTGCCGGTCGCCAGTCGAGCGAGCGGGTGCACCGGTGGTGCCAATTCCCTGCATTGTCAGCTTGCTGTCTGGCATTGTAACTACGCCTTAGGTACATGTTAAATGAGCTTTTACATCTATAAACACTACTTTTCATTGTACAATTGCCTACAGGGAGTATTTACTAGGAATTTCATCAGTTAAGATGCTTGTTATATTAAACAATTTCGTTCTGCCAGAGTTAACTTAAAATTTATCTACTTTTTTTTTTAAAGTATGCCACGGTTAAGCTGCAAAGCAGATAATCCGCCCGCGGTTAATCGAGAGTCGACTGTATCTTAAAAAAAATTTTACAGAATTGTATCAAACTTGGTACATACAGTGTATACTACATACTTACAAAGCAGACTTGAATATTGTGTATTTTGTTCATTCTGTATTCATATTTTCAAAATGGCTGCAATTTTTATATTTTTAGCATAGAACTTCACCAAGCTTCGTACACATAAACTAAACACAAAACTGACTGACTTTTGTGTATTCTGTTTATCTTCTGTTCATTTTTTTGAAACAGTCGCTATTTTCATATTTTTAGCATAGTATTAAATATCTTAGGAAATATTTTTCGGAATTTCTCCAAACTTGTTACACATATACTACATACAAAGCTGACTTAAATATTGTGTATTTCGTTCATCCTGTCTTCATAATTTTCAAAATTATGGCAATCCATAGTTTTACCATAATAATATATATACCTATACTAGCAGTTCCCCGCAGCTTTGCTCGCGAGTATTATTCGTAACTGGTAATGTTTACTTTACTGTAATTAAAAAACCTCTTTGTATACAAGATTGGTACTTCAGTCATCAAGTGTTAGACTGTTGAACTAATTCTGCAGCAGGATAAGTAGCTATAGCTGTCTCCTGCCACTAACAGCGACTTCGTCTGGGCCTTATTTGTAGCCCTGCCAATTTGACGTTGTGGGGTGATTACAGACACCTGAAGTAAGAGGTTAATTTAATGAAAAACATCTGATTTACCCTGTTCACAACCACTGGTGACGGTGCCCTCAATTATATATTTTCAAAATATTCACTTGAACTTAAATGCCACTACAAAGTTTCAGTGGGAAAAGGTTTCGTGGAAACGTATTTGGTGCCCCAAACTTGAGATTAGTGAGATGATATATCGTCAGTTTACTGCCAAAAGTGACCAAGTCAAAATGAGATAAAATGATAAAAATGCTAGGAATATGTGTATGTTGTTCACGAACAATTGCCCAAGCTTAAAGTCTATTCGTCATTTCGTACTGTTGTGTCACATTTTTCTTAATATCTACAATTCAATAGTTATTTTAAACGAAATAACATATAAGTGGAAAGCGAACTGCAATTTCACCCCTTCTAAACGACTACATGTAAATTGCACTAATTCATTCACCCTTGTAGTTTTTGTGTTAGAATTGAACATTCGCACGCAGCTTTTAACGAAATTTGCGCCCAGAACCTCCCGTAATTTAGACCTACGTAACAAACAACTGCGTCACGTAACGTCGAAATAATTCATGAAAATAAAATTTAATTTAAAAAAGGTCCCTGGATCATAGAGGTTGTACAACACCACATATTGATAGGCTACTGTAGAGTGAAGCTCCTGTAAAGGTTATTTCTCGCTGCTAGTTTCGGCTTTTCTGATCATCTGCCTTATGCTGACCAACTTAGTTTTATTCTTAATAATAACGTTAACTTATAAAGTAAAAAAAATCGTACATACGTATATATTTTTAAATACTAACGTAAGCATCACTCTAACGCGAACAACATCTCAATATCGCTACTGGTTAGATAGAGAGTTGATGGAAAACAAATTTTGTGTTTTTCCACCTTTTTGGGTGACGAATTTCGAAATATTTTCGATTCACATCTTAGGCATTTGTATAAGTATCCAAATGAAGTGTAAATCACATCGCTATGCCGTTCAGTCGAATCAAAAGCGATCATTCACTAAAAAAACACAAATCACTCCTACACAGTACTGAGAAATCGAATTTCGAAAAATCTTAAAACCATTTGCGATCATTTCTGTAATCATCATCCTGAAGCAAAAATTAATTTTATATCTCGACGGGTTCGAAAGATATCGAGGATTTATCTAAAATACATTCATGGTCTTTTCACCACCTAAGAGAGTAAATTTCGAAAAACCCTTTAATCACGTTTTAGAATACTTTATTGATGTCTCGCGGACATGAAAAACACAACATTAGCCCGCTGGGTTCAAGATATATTGATGATTAATTGTAAACACTTTTCACCACTTTTCACCTCCTTAGGTGGCGAATTTCAACAATTCGTGAAATTATTTTTTTAGGTATTCGAGTAAGTGTCAATCTTAAAGAAAAATGATGTCGCTATATAAAAATCATTGGGATCGATAATTATCTATAGAGAATCAAAAACGCATTTTATCCCTTTTTTAACCGGTTTAGGGCCAAATTCGCAAAATATATTTTAATGGTACTTGGAATACTTACAAAAGAATCAATTTAAAGCAAAGAGCACTTCGATATCTTGATTGGTTCTATAGATATGGAGGGATAATCGAAAACACATTTCACGTATTTTCACCCCCTTAATTAAAGAATTTAGAAACATGTTGGAGTCCTGTCATAGACATTTGTATACATAACAAATTAAAGTAAAAATCATGACGATAGCCAATTGTGTTTCAAAGATATAGACGATTCATAAAAAACACATTTTGCCCCTTTTTACTACCTGGGGGTTGAATTTCAAAAAACCTAAAACTACTTTTTGGGTATTTACGTGAGCAATATTTTGAAGTGAATATCGACTCTCTATTCCGAAGGGTTCGATAGATATCGATAGTTGATTGGAAACACATTTAAGGTCTCTTCACTTCCTTAAATGTTGAATTTCGAAAAATCCTTCAATTGGCTAATATGCATTTTTACGAGTGTCCTATTAAAGTAAAAATCACGATGATAGACCGTCGGGTTCGAGCTCTATCAATGTTTCTTCGGAAACACATTTCACCCCTTTTCACCCCCTTAGAAGTCGAATTTCGAAAAATTCCTTCTTAGTGCTCGCCTATGACCTGAGGAGAACCCACACAAAACATTTCACGATTCTAGGTTCAGTAGTTTGAGCTGCAGTTTGATATGTCAGTCAGTCAGTCAGTAAGCTTTCATGTTTATATATATAGAGATTAGGATATATTTTTTCAGAATTTCATCAAGCTCGGTACACATACTGCACACAAACCTGACTTCATTTTTTGTATTTTCGTTCTACCATCTGTAACATTTTGGAAACAACTGTAATTTTTTTTTATTTGCGTATCTTTATGATAGAAATCTCAGAAAATTTTTCCCCCAATTTAATAAACTGGTTACTTGCATATTACTTAGCAAGCTGACTTATCTTTAGTATATATTGTGTATCATACATCTAAATCAATACTATCATTTAATATTCCTAGATTACATAACAATTTTAACTTTCAAGGTTAATTTTCATCCCCTTTGAGGAAAGTAGGCGCCTTTATCAGTTATGCTGGTATCTTCTTGTTTGTTTGATGCAACAGTTCCCAAGGCAGTAGGACTGGATAAAGGCATTCGGACATTTTTTCTAGTGGGCCATTACTGGAGAGTACTGTAGTAACAACTAGTAGCTACAGGTACAGTGTTAAGTTCATGTAACATGAAGAACTCCCAAGGATGTCAGGGCGCATTACTGCTTAACAATAGAAACACGCAGTAGTATCAGGGATATGAACCCACCCTGAGTTGTGACATGCTATTATAGTCCATCTCATGTAAGAATTCTATTTTATGACAGTTGTGTTCACTTTTCTTGCCACAACTATTGCCATGTAATAAGCTGTGTTTTCCGCTTTCAAACAGTGCATTATAATTGAACCTCATTAATATAAACCTGAAGGTATCTAAATTTTTGCAGTTCATAATTATGAGAATTTTTATTAATAGTAGATGTCTGTAAAAATTAAGTCCTTAAATATTTTTTCAGGCTGGTTGTTTCCAAAATTCAAACATTCTTATCACCATCATGACATATTTTGACCAGTGAACTTGATATTGCATTGCTTTATTATTAAAATAAGTTATTACAGAGCATTTATGTTTATAATTAATTTCTCATATCGTTTCAAAGTGCAGAAAATCACTTGTTTGTACTAATGAAATCTTTGTATTAACAGGGTTTGCATAAACAAGGTTCCACAGTACATCAAAATAAAAAGTTATTTTTATGTAGAAATATGTCACATGGTAGTCTTCAGAACTGACATACTGACATAATGTGCAGCATACTACGTATAGGTCCAGTGGCTATGCACGAGAACACTTGTATCTGTCAGCAATAAACGGGGTAATATGTACCAGTCTGCATTATTATTATGAATAATGCTTATTACTTTTACTGTTATTATTATTATTATTATTATTATTATTAAAAACTCACCTATCACGCATTCATCACTGTTTTTGCTGAGTATATAAATTAGAGGCTAGTCAAAGGGAAGGAAGGTGTGGAGATCCCTGGCCGACGAAGCCTAGGAGACCCTGTTGGACACTATAGACTACAATGAGGAGTGGCAGTATGTCTCGCCGAGTGCATGGCGGATGACGATCAGGTCTTCTGTATACCTCATCTCGCACAGTCCTGTGATTCATGTTCTTGTGAACTATGTACAAGCAGGAAGACAATGGTTTGCAAGACCCTGCCACAGGGAGGACCTTTGTTGCATGCTGTTGAGCCATGGTGGGCACTGGGTGCACCTACCTTAAAGAGCGCAGTTCCCACATCTGGTGGCTAAATGCAGCTGCCGCTGCAAAATCCTCAATATTATTCACCCATTCCTTGGGGTCAGGTTTGGCTATTCATCCACCCTCATTTGCTCTTCCTGAATTACCCTCGTGCCTCACCAAGGCAGACATCGGCGTAGGTTACCTAGAGCAGTCTGGCAGACGAGGAACCTTCAATGCACAGCTGAAGGACTAGGAGTAGCAGATTTCACACAAAGAAATTTATTCAGGATTGCTACAGAATTTCCAAATCAAATTTTCCTGACTTTTCCAGATTTTTCCAAACAAAAATTACGAATTTCCAGTCTTTTTCGTGTAATTAAAAATTGCAATAATGGAACTTAAAATGTTCAAATAAATTAAATTTGCACTGCTCTTTTCAAGAACTGTTTACAGTATAAATATACTACAGTAATTTGTTTTCGACACACTCCGTTACCACAATCCAGAGAACTGCAATAAGATTTAATTAACTGGAACTATTTTTAAAATTAATCCCTAAGATAACAGTTTCATACAGCAAACTGTTGTGCAATTCTCCAAAAGTCTATTATTAAGCCTGCAACCATGAAGTTGCTAGTTTAGCCCAGAAGTCAAACTATGTAATCAGCTAAACAACGACCGCGAAAACCTGCAAACATCTATTACTCAGACTAAAGTTTGTTCTAGAATTTTTAATTTCCAGTCATCAGAAGTAATTTCCCTGACTTTACCAGGTTTTCCCTGAATACTTTGAAATTCCCTGACTTTCCCAGGTTTTCCATGTTTTCCAGACCTGTAGCAACCCTATTATTACAGGGACGAGGGTGAGATGAAGCAGCGACAGACCGTCCAACAGGCATTCTTTGGGTTGGTGGTGTGTGTGTGTGTGTGGGGGGGGGAGTTTGTCTGTTATGGGTTTTGCACTATACACTGTCATTTGTCTCCCTTCTTTTTCTTTCACAGCTACCCCTTCTTGTGAGAAGGTTACAGAAGGTTGCAGCCACATGTTATACGCAAAGCATTTATATTATTATGTCTCACTTCCATTTGTTAACATTTCCTGGTCAGGAGAGGAGAAAGCAGACACTTTTTGTGTGCTACATTTGAACATTAAAAATGACCCGTATGTCACTGCAGAAAATAAGTAAAAACAAAAAGGAATCTGACCACTGCACTTGCAAAGGAGAAATAAAAAGCCAATATACATCACTGTGTAAAAGAGACAAAGATTAAAAGAAAGCCTGCTGCCGACCAAAGTTGTTGAGGATGGGCAGGAACTTCCAGGCACAAGGTCTTTTCTTGAGGTAATTTGGATACCTGGTTTAGTCTGGTACACAATACCGTATTTACTCCTTACCTTTTTTTACAGTTTCGGACTGTCAAAAATCCCGACTCAGCTTACAATCGGGCTCAACCATTTTACATACAGTTATGACCAAATATAAATAAATACGTTTATAAAACAGGAAGTACACTTTCATCAGCGCCGATAAGGACGTAAACGTGAATCTAATTCATAAAAACGTGCAGTTATTGCTAGACGGAGTGTGATCTGTAACAATATCACAGCCGGCCTGACGTCATCGTGCCGGCCAGCCTTTGGGCTTGAGCATGCCAATCCGACAGTGTAGTCGCTGGCGCCCTGCGATACAAGAGTGCCGCCAATCCGCTATGGTACTGCTACTGCTTTAGTTGCTGCTTGTACCTATTTAAGTAATACGTGGTTGCTGAGTTTCAAACTGAAGAGGATATTATACAGCAAAGTTTAAAAAAAGTCATTAAATATGCCGAGGAAACATCTCATCTAATATACTAACATAATTTTTCTATGCCAACTCATTCACATGATAAATTCATGGGGTTCCATTAAAGGCCTAATTCCGTATTTACCTATCTACCACTCGCACATTATTTCTCTATTATAAAAAAAAAAAGAGCAGTTACAGCTACAGCTTCTTTACGCTTTGCCAGCCGACTGCCAGTCCGCCTGCAGTAGTAGGTACACTGCGCCAGGACGTGCAGAGTGTCATGTCGAATTACAGCGCAGTGCCATATTGCACCAAGCCAGCAGTCCTCGCATGACGTGTCTCGCCTGCCCACTTGTTTACCTACTTCATGTCAAGCTCTTCCATTCAATTGACTCTGTCTGGCAGACAGGAAGAAAAATCATCTGCTCTAAAGACCTGAGAGATTAACGGGCCGTAAAACTCTGTCATTATCCGTATCCTCCCGTGCACGGGACCTTGAAAATTCGGCTTATAATTGGTGTCTTTTTTTTTTTAAGTTGGGGGTCAGCTTACATTCTGTCTCTGCCTACAATACAGTAAATACGGTAACTAGACAACCTACATCTATCTGTAGCACACTGAAGCCAATGATATTCACAAGTGGCGTGTACACGTTAAAAAATTTTTTCAGTGAAAACGAAAGATTGTACGTATTGATACAAATGGTATTCTGTTTTATTCTAAAAACATCTACACACGTAAAGTAACTTAAGTATATTTTTGATAAGTCTTTTGCTCTTTCTATGAGGATCTACTGTAAATGAGCTCGCTAGGAGTTAGGTCATGCACCATCAGGCCCACTGTAGCCACCACACAACAGCCTTGATCCCACACAAGGTCTTAGGGCCGTATCTATAAACGGCTTTCGAATGACAACCAACTGCTCACCAATGCTTTCTCTACGGGGATAGCAGTTGGTTGTCATTCGAAAGCCGTTTACAGATACGACCCTTAGTGTTTACTACAATCAGCTAGCTCTACACCTAGCTCGTGCAACAATGCTGCTGTGTGCATGTGTGTTTAGGGTAGCAGGATAGTTTGTCTCTTTACTGAGTAAACTGCTTAATATATAATTTATATTTTTATTTTTTGGTCTGAAGTCATTTTGACTATGTACATTTAGCTTCATATACTCAATCTAAACAACGAAATATACTCACATACTTTGGTCTAATTTACTGGTATTTACAAAGGTTTCACTGTATTTTTTTTAATCAACTGGTGATGAAGGTTAAATCATCATCATCATCATCACCATTTTTTGAAAATTTTATTAACATAACATAAACTTAAAAAAATAAACATTCAGTCTTGTTAAGCAATAAATGCTTAGTGCAATATTTATGGAGTGTGTAAGTAATCCATGCTGCAGCGAACACACGGGAGTAAACATGAAAAAGAGCGATCTACCAAGCAGGGGCAGGACATTTTGTCTCTGAATGCGGCAGCTACATTTTCAGCTAGCTGCCCAGCACAGCCTTGTCTTACAGCATCACAGAACACTTTTCTTCTCTGACGTGGTTCCATGCACTGCGTGAGTAGGTAGCGGACGACCAGCCTGTTGAGGTAACGGAACTGCGGGACGTGCAGTGAGGCAGCTGAATGGCGGAACACAGTCAGAACGTTGTCAGGGCTGAACAGCCCCCCCATGTACCTCACCAGGTTCCAGCTGTGGGGCATCAGGAAGCGATCCATTGCTTCCAACACTTCTAGGCTGTCCTCCACACCACAAACCCCTACACGATCCAACCAGTCAGCATCCCACATGGAGTAAATCACCAGCTGCATACATCGTTTGGACAAACCTGTACAATAACAAACTTTGCTGCAAGCTCACCACGAATCTCAGATGCTCTGTAATACATGTTCTGGATGTAGACAAAACTAAGAGCACCATGTCTGTTTTACATAAGATTAATAATTTACTTCTTTACAATATTTGCAAGGGTGTAAGACAGCTTTTAACCTCACTCTGTAAACCATCACCATATTTAATGAGAGGACTTCAGAACAGGCTCTCATAATCCACCAATAAACTAAGCCCCAAAGCAGTGATGCAAGTAGGGATGTCAAATTTGATTCTTTGATACCTCAATACCACAGATTCCTTCACATAATTTGATACATAATTTTGATACATAATAAATTAGTCTTTCACCCCCTCGATTCTCAGTTCTTAGCAAATATTATTCTAGTTCTTTACAATGAGCTGTTAGTTATTACTCGACCACGTCAAGTGTGCACGCGGGAAATATGCGAACTAACGTGACTGTCTCCCTTCCTCTGACCCCTCACCCTTCAAAACGAAGGGAGGAGGAGGAAGCGCTCTGTAGTGAGGACTAGTAGAAGTGACGACCAAAGATACTGCAACAGTAGTTCGCGTGTACGTACGTTTGCGAGTGATTTAGGAAAGGTATGGACGCTGTAAAACAACTATGGGAGGTTAGTTAATTGTTTAATAATGGCATCAACTAATAGGTCACGTAATAAGACATTACACAGCCAGTGCAGGGAAGTCATTAGGAATGTCATTAGTTTTTGTGATAAAGAGACAGCTACCGGACAACTCATTCATCCTATAAGTCAGGCTAATAAACGTGCGACAGCTCCAACAGGAAAATCTGAACAAACTATTTGTAAAATCAGAAAAGAAGGAAACCAAGCAGATGTCAGTGGCCATAAACTGACCACACCTGGGAAAAAAAGGCCAAACATTTATAAAAAAATGTTATTGATGATTTCGATTGTGGTGTTATTCGGCGCACTGTTCAAAAGTTTTACACGGTTAAAGGAGAAGTACCGACACTCAAGAAACTGCTAACAGCTTTGAAACGAGAAATTAATTTTCCTGGGGAAAAAAATTTTTTGCACGCGAATCCTTAAATAAATGGGATTTTGGTTCAAGAAATACAAAAATAAAAGAAAGGTATTGATGGAAAGAAACGACATTGTTGCCTGGAGGGTGAGCTATCTACGGCGAATGAGAAAAAATGAGAATGCTCAGGAACACAAAAAACCAGTAGTTTATGTCGATGAAACCTGGATCCACCCAACATAGGTATACAGTCAGCAAGTGTTGGCAAGATATGAAACGGAAGGTGTTTTAAAGAACAACAGCGCAGGACAAAGATGGATCATTGTAAATGCGGGGTGTGAGCAAGGTTTTATTCCTGGTGCATTGGTTATGTTCAAATCGAAAACCAAGAATGAGTAGGGACTACCACGACGAAATTAACTTTACGAACTTTTCGAAATGGGTACAAGTAAAGCTGATTCCCAAACTACCTGCAAACTCTCTGATAGTACTTGACAATGCTTCCTATCATTGAGTACAGTCCAACAAGGCGCCAACCTCAGGTACGACAAAACCAAATATATATATATATATATATATATATATATATATATGGTTGGATAACAACAACATTCCATATGAAGCAGACATGACAAAATGCGAACTTCTACAGCTCGTTCACTCTCAACGCCCCTCTCCTACTTATAGTATTGACGTGATGTTGCAACAAAGTGGACATGAGGTTGTACGGTTGCCTCCGTACCACTACGAACTCAATGCCATTGGATTCATATGGAATATGGTGAAATCTCGGGGCTCCAGAAAATAACATTTCACAAAATGGTGCTAGCATTGAAAAACTCACAATCGATGCTGTAACTAATGTAAGCAAAGAAGAGTTGCAGAATGCTATTTCACATGTTCGAAAGACAGAAGCAGATTATTGGAAAAGGGACTGTTTTATGGAGCAGGAGATAGAAAAAATTGTTGTGCATCTAGGTGATTGTAGTTCAGAGAGTGAAAGTGATATTGACAATAGCAGTACATGCTCAGATGGAAATATCTCAGGTGTTGAAGAGTTAAGTTGGTGAGTGATAACAACATAAAAGGAAATCAACATAAACAAACATAGCCGTTGAACATCATTTTTAAGTGTTTTAACTATAGCGTTTAAATATTACAAATTCCAAAATAGTACATTAAGATGTGTTGGCAGGATTGAAATAGTATAACTGAGATTGGAATAGTATAACTGAGAAGTATTTCTGTAACTATATTATTGTTTTGATATCAAACCATAGTAATCATTAATAGTACATCGGAGTGGACGAGTATTTACCGGCATATTAATATATGTGTACTGAGATTGATACGGGGTGGTTTAGTGAGTGCACAACATAAACAGCCTTGCCTGTGTGTGGATTCGAACCGGGGACACCTCACACCGTAAACCAGCGAGAAGCTAGGTACACTGCGGCAATCATGCATCGCCAACTCAGTAGGTGAGTGCATTAAAAATGTATAACTATTTGTATGTATAAGTTATGTGTATATGTGTGAGCATTTTCCTCCATCTACAGACTATTTTCTTTCCTATATTTTTATGTGTAATTGGTGAATCGTGCTGTAACGAAATGTAGATTACAGTTAGAAAAGTTGTCCCTGCAAGAAGTTCCATTTCCTCAATTTACTTCTGGAAATCACTGGAACGACATGGCATAGTTTCTTTTTAAAAGACGCTTTAGTTCACTTGCGATCGCAATTTAATTTCTGGCTAATTTTGGTTGCTACTGTAAAGCAGCACTGAAAGTCAAATTGCATGAAAAATAAATATTATCAAAGTTCTAACAATTTTTTTTACAAAGACATGTTGACTTTAATATTTTTTTAACCTTAAGGCTTGGTCGGTTTAACTCACCGCAGTGATTATTTGATTTTTTTTTTATTCAGAGAAGAAAATTGTACACTGTACTAAAATAGCGTTAATTACAATTCCCTTTCACTACCGTATATGCATTGTAAATTAAGTTTTAACGTTGAATATGGCCGCTATCAGTCCAGCAAGTTATGAATATAAATAAATTCCTTGACTTATTGCGACCTAGTTTGTGTCACCAGTTTAATTTCTATGCAAGAACTACAGCCCAACTTATTCACGCTATAATAGTTCGTCACTTATTTTCTTACCCTGGAGTTAACAAATAATTAAGAATCAAATAATCCTTATAGCGAGTGATGCCAAACCTTAAGGAATGTTTATTATGGTTGTTTAAATACTTATATTACGTAGCCTAAGTTTAAATTTGAAACCTGCCATATTTTTTGCAACTTTATTAGATTTGAAATTGTTCCTTTCTTTGTAACAGCCTCTTTGATGTCACACCTTATAGGTATTAAAAGTAACGTAAGTGAGCTTTATGTCTCGTTGACACCGAGGATATAAGAGATGGTTTCATAGGAGCAAGGAAAGGATGCGGCCATTGTCTTTGTTTAGGAACCATCCCAGCATTTGCCTGGAGCAATCTCGAGAAACCATGGAAAACCGCGATTAGGGTGGCCGAAGCCGGGGATCAAACCCGGGTCCTCCCGAATGAGAGTCCAATGCCTTGTCGTTGCACCTCCTCGCTCGGTTGTACTGTACACGCACCATTCACCCTCCATCAGCTGTCAAGACCGCAGCATTACTGAGCCGCACCTCGAGACCTTAGCTGTTGACACTGTTTCATACAATTGTGACCACTCGTGTACGCTGGCCCTTCCTCACAAGGTCATCCCTCTCCCACCCCTACTTGAAGCGTGCTACTAGCGCTGTGCTCTTCCCCTCTTCTGCTGCACAATCATCATGGTTGAGTAATAATCAGTTGTACACTATGTAATCTCTGTGAGAAAAAAATATTATGTTTAATTTTGTACGTAAAACATAGGCCTAATAGAAAATAAATTAGGTAATGAACTTACTTAACATTTATTCAGAAAATAAAGTAAGGAACTTACTTAAGGGTGCGGTCTACCGCAATTTTCATCATCATTATTTTATTTTTTATTCGTGCCACATATTTTTTTTTTTCTTATTTTAGACACAAAATGTGACTAAATTTGACTCTTACGAAATTCTTTTATCTCTCATAGTTTTCGCGTAATTGCTTGTTAAAATCATATTTTGCATGTTTCCGTTTTAACGACCACACTAAAACCAACTGATATACCAAACTGAAAAAAATCACAGTGGATAAAGTCATTGCAGGCTACAATGGCATGCTCATAAAATTAAAGAATAAAAATTATTTGTATTTTAAAAAAAATTATTGAATTTTTTAAATTTTTATTTTCAGTTCCAGCATTTTTTTTTTAATTCAAATAATTTTTATTCTTTAATTTTATGAGCATGTCATTGTAGCTTGCAATGTCTTTATCCACTGTGATTTTTTTCAGTCTGGTATATCAGTTGGTTTTAGTGTGGTCGTTAAAACGGAAACACGCAAAATATGACTTTAACAAGCCATTACGCGAAAACTATGAGAGATAAAAATATTTCATAAGAGCCAAATTTAGTCAAATTTTGTGTCTAAAATAAGAAAAAAAAATATGTGGTACAAATACAAAATAAAATAATGATGATGAAAATTGCGGTAGACCGCGCCCTTAACATTTATTCGTACATAATATTTATTTGTACTTGCATTTGCTGTAATGAAAATAATAATAAAAGCCCATGTTTTTAATAGGAATCCTAGCCACGGAAATATTTAAAACACTTGCCATTGCAAAATAAGTTTCAATTTGGCTCAAATATTGAAATTATTTTGACTTTCATTTGTACAGAGAGTATTATAATAAATAGGACAGGATAATACGAAACTGAAATACATAAATATAAATACGACCTTTGCACGATTACAGGTTTAGTTTGGCGCCAGTATTGCCAATGGTTAAAAATAAATAATTCTACTGTCTATTTGTAAGGTACAAAGTTGACACCATATTGAATTTAGTTTATTTTTGTTATATAATTTTTGCTTATGGCATTTAATTTGAATTGAATGGAATGAATAATTACCGTATTTTTTTATCCTTGAAGGAGTTTTCCGGTCTCCATTTTTATTACTTTACTTTGCACTTCGGTAAAGTTTAGAGTGCTTTCTAAGGTTAGTTACTGAAGGTGAAGAAAATGGGTAACGTGTTTCTCACTTGATGAACAAGACATAAATTACACATTTTATAGTTTGTGCTCTGCACGAATTTCTGGAGGTGGAGTTAAGTTGTACGACTAGTAACTTGATCAAACATTAAAAAAGGCATGATGAGTAAAATAAATGTGCCAATAGTATTAGGTCAGAAGATATGTTGGACAATCTGGGTAGTAGCAAGCCATCAAGTGTTTCCTGCAAATCAAAATGTTTGGAAGAACTGAACTATACAAAGAAAACAATTAATAATATAATATAATATAATTTCACAGTTTACAAACACATTTTTAAATTCACAAATCATATTTACAATATGTCAACCATCTTGTCCCACTCAAAATCAACAAAGTTTTTCTTGTCCTAAAGTTCACAGCAAAATCACATAATAAATAATGATAAATACTTTTTGTTTATTTTATGGCAGCATGAAACATCTCGAAGCACATAAACAAGTTAGGCCTTACCTATAAAATAGCCAACTTACATGCTGCTAATGAATGAACATAATTACCGCCCACCATAAAATATTAGATTTTTACCACATTTCACAAGATGCAACCAAAATGAAATGCATACTAACATATGTTAAACTAAGTTTATTGTTCCTAATTCTCAAAATCTAAGTGTACAAATATTCGTGGATTGGCAGAGGACGAATCTTGGTAACTGGCCTAACAAGTTCACCAGTGGAAATTTTTAGTGTTACAACTCTTACATCATCACTCCCTGGGTGTATTTTATCAACTTTGGCGAGTTTCCATCTTAGAGGTGGTAAATTGGAGTCTTTCGACAATACTCAAGTATCTTTTTCCAAATTGGGAGTAGGTGTGTTCCACTTAAATCATTGATTAAGTGTGTGCAAATACTCACAACTCCAACGTTTCCAAATGCATTGTTTATGTTTTGTTATTAGTTGACAACGATCAAGACAATTTTCTACTAGATGGTCTTGTTCTGGCAGGCCAACCAAAGGAGCACCAATCAAACAATGTCCTGGGGGTGAAAACATCAAACTCTGCAGGATCATGAGACAGAGGGAACAGTGGTCTTGAATTTAAATCTGCAGAGATTTCAGCAAAGAGTGTTGTTAGCTCCTCAAAAGTGAGTACGTGTTCCCCCACAGCTCGTTTCATATGCAATTTGACAGACTTTACGGCTGCCTCCCGTGGATTGAAGTGCCACAATATCAAGCTCAACAATTTTCTCTTGCAATGTCTGCAGGCTTGTTCGTTGAACAGGGCTTAGTACACATATTTGATGTGTCGATTGGAGCCAATAAAGTTTGTGCCTTGGTCAGAATAGACATTGGAATGTGTTCCTCTCAGAGAGACAAACCTATGCAACGCAGCCAAAAATGCATCTGTAGATAAGACTGATACAGCCTCAAGGTGCACAGCCTTGCTTGACATGCACACAAAAATATACGCGTAACTCTCGTTGATTGGGATCTTGCGGGCTTTAGTAGACTTCGACAAAAAAGGCGTAGCAAAATCTACACCAACCTTCAAAAATGGCCTCACCTGTGAGAATCTAACCGCAGCCAAGTTTCCCTTAAGTGGTTGCAGAGGCTTAGCTGCCAACTTAAAACACTGGATTCAACGATGTATACATTGTCAGATCAAATTTCTTGCTCTTCCAAAACTGCCGCTGATTGAGGGATTGAGTAGCTTGAGGGCTAGCATGAAAATAGGTCAGATGATAGTACTTGACAATCAGTATAGACAGATGAGATTTTTGTAGGAAGCAACACTGGATGTTTAGTTTCATCAGGTAATGCTGCATTTTGCAACCGTCCATCCACCCTGATGACTCCATGGGGATCAATAAATGGATGCCAACTTCGCAGACTCTCGTTCTTGAGAAGTTTAAATTCTTCTGAGAAGTAGTAAAGTTGTACTGCTTTGATCCAAAACATAAGTGCTAACTGTAGTACCTTATAGCTCAGAATCTTAGATTGGCAATGACTTTGTCTTGTGAAAGCACTCTCAGTTCTGAGCACCCACCCAGTTACTCGCTTAAGTTTTGAAAGGGAAGAAAAGGTTTCCAACAGTTTCATGAAGTCATCTCTGCCCTCTTGAACTACCATTACTTGTCTTCGCACTGTTTTGTATACTGGAAGCGCCATTAGCCTACCTCAGGCATATCAGACTTGTTCATGGGCCAGTTTGTTTCCAAAGTTAGCAGCCAGTCAGGGCCATGGAACCAAAGATCATTTTCAACCAAAAGATCAAGAAATACCCCTCGAGAAGCCAAGTCTGCTGGGTTACATATGGATGGCACGTAGCGCCATACGCTTGGTGGAACAATAGATTGAATTTCTGCTACACGGTTTGCCACAAACACTTTGAACTAGCGTGGTGAAGATCTTAGCCATGACAGTACAGTAGTAGAGTCTGACCACCATATGTACAAAAGTAAAGTTGACTGATTTGGTATCAAACAAACCACTTATATACTGTCACAACTGTGTTAGCAGCATAGCAACTGATAATTCAAGCCTACGCACAGATAAGGTTTTCAGAGGAGCAACCTTGGATTTTGCTATTAGTAGATGAGTAGAAACCACACCAAAGGAATCGACAAGTCTTACATATATTACAGCAGCATATGTCTTTTCAGAAGCGTCACAAAAACCATGAAACTGAATAGTGTGAGCTTCACTAAGATTTATATATCTTGGAATTTGCACCTCAGAAAGTGAAGTTAATAAAGTTCTGAAACGAATTTCTTCGGTAACTGGCTGATCCCATTCTAAACCTAATGTCCACAAAGATTGCAACAAGATCTTAACCCACACAACGACAAGTGCCACCCAATCACAGGGGTCAAAAAGCCTGGCAATGGTTGACAAAATGCCTCGTTTAGTAATATACAGTTGGGATGTGTTGACATGATTGATAAGTAAACTCGTCAGTTGTGCAACATCAATGAACCCCTAAAACCTTAAGTGCTGGGCTTATGTCTTGGTCAAAGCTTCTAAGAATTTCAAACTGGTCAACTGGCAAATCTTATAAGAGAATAGAATTGTTGAAGGACCATTTTCTGACTTTAAAACCTCCTCGTGCTAACAACGATTGAAGCTCTGACTTCAGTTGTAATTCCTCTTCTATGGAATTCGCCCCAGTAACTATATCATCAACATACACGTCTCTTAATAATACTTGTGATGCTTGAGGATATTGATGCGCTTCATCTAGAGCTTACTGTTGTAAATTTCTCAAAGCCTGGTACGGCAAAGATGCTAGACCATATGTGACAGTGTTCAACTGGTAAACACCCACATTTCTTCTTGAGAGATGCACCATGATTTACACTGGTATTTACGATTGTCTGGGTGAATTTGGACCTGTCTGTACATTTTGCATATGTCTGCAGTAAAACAGACATGGTTCGAAAGTGTAGAATTATATCAACAATGTCACGTTGAAGTTTAGGACCAGTGTACAGTGACTCGTTTAATGAAATACCCATTGAGGATCTTGAGGAACCATTAAAGACCACCCGCAGTTTGGCGGTTGAACTGGCTTCCTTGAGTACCGCATGGTGAGGAATCACATTGGTTACTTCATAACCTTTCAATGAGTCTGATTTCATCACACATAACTAATCAGATAGCTGTTGAACACTTGCAACATATGACATGTGACCTAAGTCCTCATATTCCTTCGAGAACAATCTGTACTGCAAAGCTAGCAATGGTAATTTTTCCAAGCGTTTCTCCAGGTGCCCCAATCTAAACATTGCTTGTCATAGTGAATCACCAATGTTTTGTTTTTCTTGCCGGAAAGGAAGTCGAAGCATGTATCTTCCTTCCGCTGTTCATGAATGTGTAGCAAGGAAGTGATCTTCACATTGTATATCATCTTCTGACATCACATTAGATGATGGAACTTCTTCACATTCCCAAAACCTTTGTAGCTGTTCATCCAAATTATCTGCTCTAATCAACATTGACACTGGTGAATTCAGGGGTGGTTCACATTTGACCTTGCCAGTAACTATCCAGCCAAACTCTGAGTGAAAGGCATTAGGCTTGCCTGATGTTTTAGTGCCAGTCATTACTTCACTAACAATGTCAGCTGAGAAAAGCATATCAATTCATCCAAGTGTGTCAAATGCAGGATCTGCCAACTTTAAATCCTTAAGATGTTTCACTGAACTTGATGCAATTTTGAAACATGGCACAGAATGTGTTATTTTATTTAAAATGGATGCTTTAGTGTCAAAATGAATGTGATCTGAATCCATAGGTTTAATGAAACAGTGTGTAACGCCCTTTGAGCCAGGCACAGAAGTTTGTCCAACACCAGCAATTTCCACACTCTCACAGTAGTGCTCCAGACCTAATCGCTGTACATAATTCTCTGTTATAAATGAAGTTTGTGATGCACCATCCATGAGGGCTCTCACAACCTGGAACTGTCCACAACGATCTCTCACATTAATAAGTGCAGTTAACAGCAAAACACTGGTTTGTTGAATCTGTGTCTCAATAGATAAGTGCAATGCTTGCGTCTTAACAGAGGTGTCATCAGGTGAAGCAGTTCCTGAGCCTTGGTCAGCTCATTGCTGATCAAGAAAATGAAGCAGTGAATGGTGTTTCATAAGACAGTTCCTATAAGAAAAGTTTAATTTACACCCCTGAGTACAATGGTTTGATTTTAAACAATTAAAACACAAAAATTTACTCTTTACAAACTTGACTCTTTCATCAACTGGCTGTGATAAAAATTGTTCACAGTTATGTAGGGCATGGTTCTCTTTGCATAATATGCAGCTTAAACCTTCAACAACTAATGATATGCTCTGACTGTTTGTTGACTGCCAACTTGGTTTTACATTGGAAAATGAGAGCTTGTGTGTACGATTAACACTACTCGTAGGTATAGTAATTAATGTTCCCAGAGAAACAACTAGCTGCACATTTTCACTTGCCACAGCACGCCGCTCGAGAAACTTTAGAAGATCATCACATGTATGGAGATCTTGACCTATCGACAATTCAAGGGCTAGGCATAGTGATAAATCAAGCTTCTCAAGCAGAATACTTAACAAAAAGAAACTCCACTCAGAGACTGGGAAGTTATCAGCCGGTAATGCATTTAAATGTTCATGTACTGTACTAACAAAATGTGACAACGACTGTGGAGTTGCTACTCACAGCTGGTAAATGAAGAATTTTTTGAACATGAATAGTGGCAGTAACTCTCAATTTTTTTTTTTTGTACTTTCATTCCAATAACGACCAAATGACTTCATAATTTTCGTTTGTAGGTGGTAGGTTACTTACAAGTTCTCTTGGCTCATCCTTCAGGCAATCAATAAGATAATGTAGATTCTGTACATTATTGAGACATGGGTCTCTATGCACAATGGACTGAAAAATTTCTGCAAAAGAAGCACATTCTGCCCTATTACCTGAGCATGAAGGCAATGGTAGTGGTGGCAATACTGCACATGCTGATGTAACACTACTTGAGATGCTCTAATAGTAGTTTTATTATGAGCTAACATAAGTTGCCTAAAAATGCATTCAAAATTTGTAAACGCCTCTTTTAACGACCTCAATTTTTCTCATCTCAGCCTTGGGCGGCACTGCACACAAAGCAAAATAGTTTGCTAAAAACTCGTCCTTTTGCACTGCAACTTCCTCAAAAGCTATCACAAATTCTTCTAGTTTGCCGGGATCACCGTCAACTTCATTAAAAATGGCATGAACTTCTTCCAATTTCGTCACTAAGTAATTGAACACTATGAGTTGCAAATTTGTTGTTGCAGCTGCCATTATTATTTTTGCACATGCACACATTTGATTACAACATACGATACAGTTAATATCTCGATCCGACCTCGGAGGACCAATGTTTTTTTTTTGTAGATGAATCTAATATAATTTCACAGTTTGCGAACACGTTTTTTAATTCAGAAATCATATTTACAATATGTCAACCATCTTGTCCCACTCAAAATCAACAAAGTTTTTCTTGTCCTAAAGTTCACAGCAAAATCACAGAGTAAATAATGATAATACTTTTTGTTTATTCTATGGCAATATGAAAAATGCAATATTAATTTTAATTATCTGTCACATTTTTTTTTTCTAAAACCGGTAGGTAGGGTTAAGTTGATTTGATGTTATAAAGTACTTTCAGAAAGAAAGCACATAAATGGAAGTATCCATAGAAGTTTCATATTCTTCGTATCTGCTGAGCAATATAGGTCTACTATTTATTTATTAGTTTCAAGATGTACTCTGTTTCATATAAGTTTGGATGAATTTGACAGCAATTTATGAGCAATAATTTTCAGGCTTTAGCTCTAAAATGAACCTAAGATGTCCATTTCATAATTTGTACTGCAAAATTTGTCTCGTGTACAGTAGTGATACAAATAACAAAATACCGTATTACGAATTATTGCCCATAAGCTGCTGTCAAAATTAATCCAAACTTATATGAAATTGAGTATATCCGATTTATATATTTTTGATCTTATAAAATTGTTAATTATTATATTTGTAAAAGTTTTAAGGTGTTAATTATTTGCTGTGTATTGGTATCTGAAATAATGTAACGTAAATTTAGTGTTGAGAGTATGTGAATTAACTGCAAGGGAAATTATATTTATTTGGCTAGGAGGTTGGTTTTTATTGCTCTGTCATTGTTTAGTCGATGTAGAAAACCAACAAAGAATAAAATGGCAAGATTGTGAAAATAAAATAAACAAATGACCTGTGGCTTTTAAGTTTTTCTATAATATTGAAATGGAAGAGATGAAGACATTTGTCAAATTGCTGTTCATCAGATAAGTGATTGAATTTTTATGCATGCTTTGAAATCTTTATATAGCCTTATGTTATTATTTTTAATTAATAATGAACATTTAGTATTGGAATATAGTTACAGTACCCAGAGGTCCAGCAGATAGTGTTTGGGTGTACTGTGCTGACCGGGCTAGGAAACACATGTTACACACATACGTTATATAACCTATAAAATAGTCAATTTACATGGTGCTATTGAATGAACGTAAGACTACTAGCCTTCCATTATTTTTGCAAACTGGTAAAAACCATGACTGTAGTAATGTAAGAGTATACTCATTTTAGTCCTTTTTTAATATATGAAATCGGAATCTAAGGAGTATTGAGTAGTATTTTTTCAAATTGGAATTAAGGATTGGAATCGAAAATATTTGTTATTTTGACATCCCTTGCACATAAAAATGATTAAAGGATTATGTACCGTAACACAACTCATCACACAAACATGTATTGTAAAAGTTTGTTTGTTACATTCTGCAAATAGGTTGTGCTGGGCCCGCACTTCCTTTCATGCAATTATGTCAAGATTTGACCAAAATGTATCGTTTACCAGGACTTAGCAGATCGTCAACTACAATATTGAGAATATTGACAGTGGCATTGTACCAACTGCGTCGGTGAACGACGTAATTTGACGACATTAGAAACAGTTCAGACATTGCAAGTTATTAGCAATTAACATATTTAATACTCCACAGCCATATTTCTAACATTTCCACGTATCCAGACCTTTATTACATACCTTATATTCCATTTGTTGTTTTGGAATATATCACGTCGCCGTTTGTAAACACGACATTCTTTGCCATAGATGTGATACAGACTAAACAGAGACACAGGTGCAGACAGTGCAGCATGCTTCGTGCAACACCAGCGCTATCGAACGACAATGGCGGAACCTCAAGAATATTCCCGAGAGCTGTATTAATATAATTTTCCTGTAATATTGTGAAGTTCTGAAAGGAATTGTTTATATAATTAATATTGTTCTAAGCGAGGCGTATTATGTTTGTATTGTGTTTTCGTTATGTAATTTCAGGTTTCGTAGTAATAATTGGTACATTGTAATTTAACTTGTCGTATTTGCTCCACCATGTTGGGCGGACTATTCTCAGGGATTTAATAATCTCTCGCTGTTTGTATAAAGAACCATGTTTTTGTAGTGTGTTTGTTCAGTCGGCTTCCAGTGAAATGTGTCAGTCTTGTTATTCGTTATTGTAAATGTGGAATGGGTTGTTATGCTGCAGAACTTGTAAATGATTAATTTGCGGCGCCTCGTTCAGTTTCTTGTTTAATTATTTCTTGAGTTGAAGTCCTGTAGCATAATGGCCCAGGTCCTAGTCTTTTGTTCGTGTTTTGTGCTGTTTGTTGTTTTCACTTTGACTGGTAAATTAAAGTAACTTTCGCGTTCGGGATTTAAATATAGTAAGTAAATATGTAATAATTATTCAGTGAGAGAGAGAGAGAAGGGAGGGGGGCAGACATGTATTTTCTATTAGTTTCGTTTGTTGGTTAATTAATCTTTGTAGGCGTGCAATTTGATGCTTAGATTTAAAAGACAGAGAATGTATACCTTGGCAGATATTTAACAGTAAACAAATTGGATGTTTTGCATGCACCTTTTGTGCCCGATTATGAGACATGTGCGAGGGTGTTAGTTTATGTGGTCATACTACTGAGGTAGGTTATGCTTGTGTTTGGGATTATGTGTTGGGGCGAGTGTCCCCTGGAAGCTTTAATTAGTGAGTAAGTATGTTTAGGGGCATGTGTCCCCTCAGTTCTTGTTAGGGTTTGCTGCTGGGAACAGTATCTCAGTCAGCACTTGTTGTGTGAGCTAGCTCCCTACGAGGTAGGGCTAGCCGATGTTTTGTTATTGTTTTGCTACATTCTCCTCAGGGTTATCGACAAGGGCTTCTTGATATTTCATATTGTTCAACTCTAAATGTAATTCCATTTGCACACCTGTTAATAGTATTTTGGTAAAGTTAATGTTCAATGTTATTTGTTTCATTTTAAATGTTTTGATTCTTTGCTAACTATTTGAGTTTGTATTATTTTCAAGGTTATGTTTTGTTAAGATGTTTTGACATATCAATAAATCGCTGTTGAGACTGAATTCTAGTTACGATCTTTATTTGAAGTCTAAGATAAATTGTAATTACCCTATTTCATGTTTGCTAGGTATTGTAACATTACCTGCAGATCATGCTGATGATTAACTAGTTTTGCTATACTGAGATTTGAGGTTATGAGTTCTAGCTTTGTTTGAACTAAAATTAATTCCTTGACTAGGCGTGCTTGCTAATAGTTGGGAATCACAACCCTCGTTCCTACCTCTGCTATTGAAAATTGTTAGGTGCCATCACCATGTTGAGGTTAGACCCGATGAAGGGGTGGTGGTGGTACAATGTGGTGACATAAATTCTTCGGTTGCATTCATGAATCAAAATTGTACTCTAGAAATACACTATCACAAAATACTACGTACAGTAGACCCTCAATCTAATGACAGTCCACTGTTCCAGTATAATGTGTTGTTAGTTGGCTAATGCCATTAAATCTGAACAATCAATTTTGACCCCATGAATGTTAAAAAATTTTGTATAAAGTGTGCATTTTGATTAAAGTTTGTGTTTACATGTTATAGTTAAGAAAATAAAAACTGCAAGTTCTTAAATGAAAGGTTTATTTAATGTAATATGCTGACTTTTTTAACAAATATAATGTACCCTAAGACTGTATTGTAATGTACCTGGTCTGCCAATCACGTTTGTTCCTACACTTTTATTCAGTTAATTGGAAAGCATGTTGTTGCTTATTCTTTGTCTCTGAGTTTCTAAATTTAATTTGTTGTACTTTTAAGGGCATCCAAGTAGAGAAAAAATCATAATTTTGAGTTTGTATAAAATGGTGTTAGTTTTGTAGACGTTACTTGGCAGTACATTTTCCTCTAACAAAAAAAAAAAAATAGCTTTACCAGTTTTTCTACAGTGGCACTACAAAGTGAACAGTTTCACATTTTTAGTTCTTATAAGCTGCAAAAACCAATGAACATAAATAAATTTAAAAATTTGCACTGAAACATGTTACGAACTACTGCTTGACATGTTTTAAAATCAATTTCAGAATTTTTTTTTAAATACCAAAACATTTTGTAATGGACTTCAAAACATGTCAAGCAGTAGCCTGTGATATGTAGTTTCAGTGTGAAATTTTTAAATGTATTTATGTTCATTGGTTTTTGCAGCTTATAAGAAATAAAATGTGCAAATTTTTACTTTGAAGTGCCATTATGGGAAAATTGGTTGAGCAAAATTTTTTCTGTGAGAGGAAAATGTACTCCCAAGTAACATCTACAGAACTACCACTATTTCATAGAAATATATAATTACGATTTTTTCCCACTTGAACACCCTTAAACATGGTAAGCATTTCAGCAGTGTTTGTTTCTCAGTCTTTGTTACTGTATAGTGTCATAGTTTTAAAACAAAAACAGTAATAATATTGGTTACCTGAACATTAAAGTTTTTTTTGGACACATACCATTTTGGCCAAATGTTGCCGTATTTCAGAAAATCCCACAATAAAACAAAAACAAAGGAAGAAAAGTCAGTAAGCTGTAGTCAACAGACATAAAATATACAGATAATTCCTGAAAGGAATTTAGTCATATCACAGACGACTGCACAATGACAATAACAGACATAAACAACCCAAATTAATTCCTAAGTGGAATGTAGTCGACTGGAGGACAACACAAAAAAACAACAAAAGGCAATGAAAAAATAATTAAAAACCAACAAAAATGGGGTGTGCGAAAAAGGCACCAAATGGATGAATGATGATAACACAAATAACAAGAAACACGAATGGATGTGAACACAGACAAAAAACAGACGGAAAATAGCAGGTTTCTCAAGACGACTACAGATGTGACATTTCCGGAAATGGTATCTGTTCCCGTCTTGAGGCATTTGTGCAGACTGAGGAACTCCAGCAGACTAACTGTGAAGTATGGAAAAAGCAGGGTCTTATATAGGAAAAATGCCTACATGTAGCTCAGCCAAATAGAGCGCAGATGCCTCCTATTTGGTCGCGCAGTTTGTAATGGGCTTATATGCAGTGAGATGTGAATCTGGTTTATTGTTTTGTTAACGTATAGATACTAGTTCCCGAAACGTCCCATCTGTTGTCTTGAAAAGCCTACTATTTTCCATCTGTTTTTTGTCTGTATTGTGTCTTGTATGTGTTCACATTCATTCGTGTTTCTCGATATTTCTGTTGTCGTTGTCGTTCATCCATTTGATGCCTCTTTTGCACACCCCATTTTTGTTGATTTCTTATTATATTTTCATCTGTCTTTTGTTGTTTTTTGGTGTTGTCCTTCTCCAGTCGACTAAATTCCACTTAGGAATTAATTTTGTGTTGTTTATATCTGTTCTTGTCCTTGTGTCGTCTTCTGGGATACAATAATAATCACAAAATTTGCACAGAAATAAAAATTGCAAAAACTGTAAATTTAACATAATGGATGCATCACTAAAATTATACCTGGAAGGTGCACACAATTCTGGGTGGACTCAGAAAAGTTGCTGTTAAACATGCTGTTGAACATGTCTGAGTGACGAGCCAAAAGGCTTCTGCTTGTTGTCAACTCACTGCCATCATCCAGCTTCAGCAAAACTGGATCATCGAAAGGCTGTTGGTACTCCGGAATCACCACTGCATGCTTGTGGAAGAAACAATGACAACTGATGAAAATCCAACCTCACTTCACGCTTTTTCTCTTTTTTACTGAGAAATCCTCATGCAATGGAATCTGTACAAATATGTAGGCATCACAATGTTGCTCAAGATTCTATTGTGAGGCATGTCCGGAAAGTAGGTACCAGTCTGTAAAAAAGGCATATTACCAGTCTGTAAAAAAGGCATAAAGTAATTTTATTCACAAGAATGTAAAAGAAAGGAAAAGGCCACTAGGCTATCAGTATGTGCAAAAGACAGAAGCACAAGTATTCACGTTTTAGTACTTGACAGATACGCACAAAAATAGGACAACACATAATCGTGAAAGCACATATTGCGACGTTTCGCTGCTTAGAGCAGCTTCCTCGGGCGAAGAGACATGGCTGACTGTGGTGTGACCGCCGATACACTGATGCTGATGCATCTAGCGGCCAATGGTTGAACTGATATGAGGCGGAAGATTCGAAAGTGTCAAGTAGAAGAGGATGTGTAGAGGTTAATGAGGAGATACGAGTGCAATGGTTGTGGGAAGCTGACATACAGGGGATGTTATCTTACATTGAGACCTGGTGGTTTATTGGATTTGGTGATATACTGATGAGCTAGTTCCCATCGTCTTGAGTTCAGAGCTATTGCTTGTAGGTGGCAGGGCCCTTACCACTCTAGTGCTGTAGCATGAGTCAAAGTCCTTGTTATTGTGGGTTGCAGGGGCAGCAACTGGTTTATCCTGTGGGTTGGTGTCTTTACCTGCTATGGCTTGTCTGGTGTCTGCTCTGTGGCCATTCATTCTCTGTCTCAGAGTGTTGGTGGTGAGGCCAATATATTCAGCATCACAGTGTGAACACTGTAGCTGGTAGATCAAGTTCTTGGTAGCACAATTGTAACTGCCTTGGATGGGGTAAATGTGATTGGTTTGCCTGCTTTTGAATGACGTAGAGGGCTGGTAGATGGCACAAATGCCACAACGTGAGCTATTGTAGGGATGAGAACCTTAGAGATTGGTAGTAGTATTGGTAGCTGTAGAAGATGGGAGTTTGGGACGTACTAGTTTGTTGCGGATATTGGGTGGTCTGAAAACCAGCCTGGGTAGTTTGGGAAGAAGGTTTGGGGTTTGTGGTGAGGACAAGATTTTGTAGCCTGAGTTAAAAATGGGTCGGAGTTTGCCTAGGCCTTCATGACATGGTACCACCAGGGGGATTTCTGAATTTTTGGCTTTGGTAGTGTTGCTGGTATTGGAGGTGGCTCGTTGGATTTGTTTTTGGACTAGGAGTTCAGGGTAGCCTCTGTCTGTGAAAGCTTTGGGTATTTGTTGGCACTGTTTGTTGAGGTCACTAAGAGTTGAACATATGCGATTGGCTTTGGTGGCAAGACAGTAAGATGTGACTTTTTGGCATGGTATGGGTGACGACTGTTGAAATGAAGGTATTGAAGGTTGTTTGTTGGTTTTATGTGTACTGAGGTGTGAATGATGCCACTGTGTAGTGCCAACTCGACATCTAGGAAAACTGCATGTGTTTTGGAAAATGGTCAGGCAAAGTTTATCGGACTATAGGTATTCACGCTATTTAGGAAGTGGTTTAGTTGATCTTCTGTTGAGGTCAATATCATGAAGATATCAATGTATCTCATCCAGCAATATGTTGGGTTGGACTGGTGACTGAGGGAGTTGGCATAGGTGGGGGCAATGCGGGTACCCATAGCGGTGCCCTTGATCTGGAGATAGTGTTTACCTATGAAACAGAAGGTGTTGTTGCTGAGTGTTAGTCTGGCTAGTTCCACCAGAAAAGTAGATGGTTTGCTGTTCGAAGGTCTTTGGTTAAGATAATGTTATGGTGGATAGACCCGATGCATGGGGAATGTTGGTGTACAGATATGTGACATCTATGGTGACCAGGTAGGCATCTTGCGGTATGGAGTCTTAAATATCTGAGACATTCTAGAAAGTGGTTGATGTCTTTGACATAGTAAGGTAGCTGTTGGACCCAAGGTTATAGGTGTATGTCTACCAGGGCAGAGATCCTCTCTGTGGGACTGCTGATACTGGACACAATTGGGCGTCCAGGTGGACGTGTTAATTTATGGATTTTGGGTAAGAGGTAGACGACTGGTGTGGTGGGGTTTGTTGAGGTGAGCAGTTTGATTGATTTATCTGACAGACCTTGGAGAGGACGTTGGGATGTTAGGAACTGGTTTATGGATTGGTTGAACTTGGCTGTAGGGTCTTTCTGCAGAGGTTTGTAGGTGGGTGTGCCATTCAGTTGATTCTAAGCTTCTTGGATGTAGTCTGATATGTTGAGGATGACAGTGGTGCTTCCCTTGTCAGCTGGTATGATTAGGATGTTGCTGTTGTTCTGGAGATCTCTGATTGCTTTTATTTCTTTGTAGGTTATGTAATCTATGTGCTGGAGGGAGCTGGCGAAGTTCGGGTCAGAAATGTTGGCAAGAGTGAAAGATATGAACTGCTCTAGTGGGTGTGAAGGAGGAAGGGGTGGAGGATCCCAGGTGGAGGGGGGTGCAAACTTCTTAAGGGCTGGGTCTACAGGGTCGTTGTATTGGCTGGTTGTGGGAAGATTTTCGAATAAATGCTTGAGCCTAAGGTTATGTATGTAACTTAAGGCATCCTTTACAGTGGCACAATGGTCCAATTATTTTGATGGTGCAAACGTAAGGCCTTTTTATAGGATCCTAGTTTCTGCAGCAGTGAAGTTATGGTCAGAAAAGTTCAGAAGGTGAGGTTTTGGCTGGTCAGTTGTCTGTGTTCCTGGGGCAGTTTTGTGAGGGAATGGTTTTGGTAGGGTTGGTGTGGTATGTGCAAATGTAGGCAAGTTGAAGACTGATGCAAGGCATAGTTTTTGGCCAATCAGGGGTAGTGGGGGTGGCTGTTTCTTCAGGTGGAGTCCAGTTGGCAAAGGCTCTTATTCAGTTCTTGTTTGCTGAGTTTTTTTAATTTGGTTTCACGTAGTTGTGAGGCTTTCTGTGCCGTTTTTTTTTTTTTTTTGGATGATTGTGTTGGCTTGACAGAGAAGGGGTTAGTTGGTAAAAGTTAAAAGTTTGATGTTGGAAACTAGGAACGTGAAATGGTGGTTTGCCAGTGAAACTTATTGTTTATTAGTACTCTCATGATGAAAGAATGCTGCTTCGTTAAGGTTGTGGCTTTGACTCTGGCTTGAGGTGGCACTGCTGCGATAGGAGGTTTTGAGGTTAGGCCTTGTGGGGATAGGCCTAAGTTGAGGCGATTCAGTACGAAAGAGCATGCTTTAATCTACTTTTCGACATAGTTGCCACCATTCTTCAGGCATTTGTCATAGCAGGGAATCAACTTGTGTATGCCCTCTTCAAAGAAAGATGCCGCCAGTGAAGATAGCCATTGCTGAATGCTGTTTTTCAGGTCGCCATCGCTGTCAAAGCGCCTTCCTCTAAACTTACGCTTCCAGTTCAAGAACATGTGGGAGATACCAAATCGAGGATATACGGCGGGTGAGAGAACTGCTCCCAACTGAATTGTTGAATAAGGTTTTGTGTGACACCAGCAGCATGGCGACGTGCATTGTCATGAAGCAAGACAAAACCTTGACTGAGCATTACAAGCTATTTGTTTTGAAATGTGTGCCAAATATTTCTCAATTTTTGACAGTATCAATCCACATCGATGGTTGCACCTCTGGGAAGGAACTCAACAAGCAGGATGCCCAGTCCCAGAACAGAGTGCACATGATTTTTTATACTGAAAACATCTTGAATTTTTGTCATTGGGGGATCCTATGCGCCTCCACTCCATCGACTGTTTGATTCTGGAGTGAGACAACATACTCAAAATTTCATCACCAGTCACTATTCTGCTAAAGAATTCATCTCCCTCATCACTGTACATGCTAAGAAAAGTCAAAGCACTGCCAAGAAACTTCATTTTGTGGACATCCGTAAGCATCTTCGGAACCCAATGGAAACACAGTTTGCAATAGTGTAAACACACTTTGTGACAATCTCATGCAAAACAATTTTTTAAATTTGTGGAAACATGTCACAAAATGCTTGTATTGTGAACTATCTGTTTTCACGAATTGCCTCATTCACATATTCTACCATATCATCAATGACAAAAGAAGGCCGCCCACTCCGTGCTTCGTCATGTACATTGGATTGTCAAAACCATTTTCTCACTGTTTCGTCTGTTATTGCATTTTCACCGCAAAGCTCTACCAGTTGACCGTGAATTTCAGCTGGCTCAACATTCCTTGCGCTCAAAAACTGTATTATACAATGCACTTCACAGTCGACGGGATCAGAAATCATCTTAAAAATCTTGAAGAATCACAAACAACTGTAAACACAACACGATCAGCCTGTAATGGCATCAGTGGACGGCCAATGAACTACAGAGACATGTGCACATGCATGGAACAGCGACACTAGTGTTGCAGTGCTGGTAGAATGGTACTTACTTTACGGACACGCCTCGTATATTGTATGTCTTAGAAAATAAATTGTATTGCATCTGAATCAGAATTAAGAAATAGAGCATACGTTGAACTCAGAAATAAAAATGAAGCTGTGGGAAGCTATTATATAGAAACATGACATCTGATGAACATGGTTGAACCCTAACTATAATACTTAGTTTAAGACAATGAAAACAAGACCTGTACCAATAAAGTAAATCTCTAACCAGGGACATGATATTCATGGTTAATACCTTTTTTTCTTTTGACGTAATGTTTGACATGTTCATACTGGGTCCAATTTGAGGTATATTCAGTCTCATGGCAAGACAGTTGACACTTTGAGCAGCAAAACGTGAAACAAGATCATCCCCTTCAGAGCCCTGAACAGCTTCCATTAGAAGTTGCAGGCCTGAGTGTGAAATGAGGAACTTCTGCAGCACCAATGGTTGAGAGCTGGAACACGAAAAATAACTGCTCTAATATGTCAATCCATCCATTACGACCCTGTCACAACTCACACTAATATGTACACACCTGGCAGCCACAAAGGCTAATGTGCATAATAATGTGCAAACATTTATCTGAATGACTATATTTATCCGTGTACTACTAAGTACAATTTCCATTGACCACTCACCCCTTTAATTTTTGAGTTAACTTCTGAGAAGTAATTTGTAGTTGGTACATAGGTAAATAAGGCACATGACATACCAACAACTGCAGTTCAGTAATAAAAAATTTTCAAATATTTACTGTCCAACTTTAATATAAAAATGCTGCTAACAGTAATGAGGAAATTTCCACATAGTTTCACTCTTAATATGTAACGGTTCTACCATTCAGTTTTGTACTGTAGCAACAAAATACTAATAAAGAAAGTTAAAGTGGGGAAATATATTTTAATACAATGCGCTGTATCAACTACTCACCTGTGGTGAATACTGTATAGTGTTACCACTCTATCGCACTGGTAGTACCTTAACATGTATGTGTGTATAAAACTGATTGTTTGTGTGTCAACTGAGCCACACAAACAGTTAAGAGGTGTAATTATCGTGACATAAAACATTATCGACAAAAGACACTGTCAAAGGCACAATCTACACACAGACAATTTAATTTTTTAAGTGAAAGTTTAGTATTGGATACCAAAGTTTCGAAACCAAGGTCTGGGTAAATGTTTACACCAAAATACAAAATTAAAATTTTGAAAACATGTTTTCCCAAAGAAAAATTAGCAGAAAATAACAAGTGTCATTTACAAAATATGTTTGGTTACTGGTTTTTTTTTCAGTTACGAAAATTAGTGTAACAAAAATCAAGAAATCATATTAATTAGTTATTTTATATTGTCCTTTTATTAGCATAATTTATTCTAAATTAATAAATATTAATCTTAGTTAAAATACAAGTATAGATCATATTTCTCATCTCTAACTGGAAAAAATAACAAAGGTGATATTATCCTGTATAGACATATTTTATAAAAAAAAACATTGTTTTATCATGTCTCTCTTGATACCCCAGTTTCGCTGTTTATACTGCACACAAAAATTACTTTTGTCACAAAACTTGAATTACAAACTTAGGTTTACCTCGACAACAAAATATGATTTTTGTGCTGTTTACACTGAACTCAAACATCAGTTTCTGAAACCCATTGTTTTCGAAACTGGACTTTCGAGTATGAATATACTGCTTGACTTGTTTTATTTATTATTAATTTTAACCAAGCAAAAAGATGACTTACAATTAAATTAAGAAATAAATCACATTTAAATCACAGCAACACAAAAACTGTTACTTAAATTTTATTTATGTACGTGAAGAAGGCTTAGGCCGTTAGGTTAACCATTTAAACAAGCAGACAGAGTTGAGATAGTAACCACAGGGATGTATTTCTTGATAGTGACACACACACATAAGAATTGACACACACATATTGTTGCGTAATTGTGTGACATAACAAGATTTTCTCTTTTCTCTAATCAAAGAAAAAATTTAATTTTTTAATAATATGTTATTTAATTGTACTGTAAAACTGTCCTTAGGCAGTGTATCCCATGTAAGAATTTCGTGTTTTGACAGCCGATGCTACCAATATTTTTAACACGTGCCAAACACATGGCAAAATAACATACAATTTAAAACAACAGGACGTGATTGTATGCCTGAAGAAGCGGTAGTGGCAGCCCTGAACAACAAATCAGTTAACTTAGATTGCCGACATTGAAAATAGTGTGTATTATGCATGAAAAATAAGTAAGCATTTTGGAGGAAATGTAATATGATAACACGGCTACGTATCAAGCCTTATTCAGTTTACTATTTTATTCTATTCAAATCACGTAATTTTATAACTAATTTACAAACAACCGCACCGTTATCAGTCTACCTGTAATCGAAACAAAGGATTGCCATTTGCAAGCGTTTGAGCTTCTCGTGTGTTTGTGTGCTTTTGTGATTCTTGTAAGGTGTTATTTTAAAATTTTGTACGTATACTATATGTAATTCTAATGTATTGCAATGCGGGGATCAAAATGCCTGGCCTGTAATTGCCAATGACAATCAATGGGATATTAAGACGTGTTTCAGAATACGAGAACTTATAGCAGCGTGGCATGTCTACAAAAAAACAATCACTAAGTAAGAATGAGGTAATCGTCCAGAGAAAAGTGTTACAGAAAATTAAAAAATTTTACCTACCGTTATTTTAACAGAATTTGTGGGTGAACACTTACAGTTCTTATTATAGGCCAATATGTAAACATGCTTTTTCAAAGTGCCGACTAAAAAAACTCTTTTTGTCTGTATTTAATGTTGTTGCCGTTGTTTTTTTTATAGCAAGTAAGTGGTTAATAGCTGCAAAAACTTAGGCCTATATACTACCAAAAGAAAAGGCCAGAAGACCTACGCCTATGTATGTCCCGGTCATTAAAGTGTACTTGTTTAATCACATGTGTTAGTCATCAAAATAATTTAAAGCTGATCTGGGCACTTAGGCCTACCCATGTTTGTTTATTACTGATGCTTGCTTTTTAATTACCACACTTTTTATTTATATATTATTTCCGTTTAGTTTGTGATAGTGCAAATTTTTGCTATGTAGTCTACCATACATATTTTAACAAATTTTTTTAAGTATTGTGAGTCACATGACTATGACAACAATGATATTTTGAAGGTAGACCCTACCACAAAAGGTAAGTTCTTTGACAATCTACTACCTGGAACTTAAACTAGGCCTGTACTGCTTTATGATGTGATAGTGAAGAACCAAATTGAAGCCAACACGAAAAATAATTGTAAGAATACTTGCATGAATTATTTTACATAGTATTTTAGGCCTAATAGTTAAAATATGTTTGCTTGCACTGTCATAAGCTCTTGCAATTTCAGTTTGTTGTAGCCAAATATGCTACTATTATTTAATCTTTTTAGATGTCCACTCGAAATAAAAAAACATAGGTTGCCCAAACATGTTTGTTTACTTTTGGTAATGCTATTAAATGTTACAACTTTGAGCATACCTAGGAAAATATACAATAAATAATGTTCAATATTGAATGAATATATTAACTTAACATCCGTAGAGTAGGCTACCATTACTGTAATATAAAACAATTCCATTAACATTGCCCACTTAGCCCTAATAAGATTAATGCTCAGCTGTACTGAAAATAAATTACTTGTCTGACATCTAAAACAAATAATCAAACGAAAATCACTACACATATTGAATATTATTGCAATCTTAATATACCTTAACTGTTGACATATTTTGGTCAGCTGGAAAGCACATGGTGGTGGAAGGATATTAATTACGTTTTGGTTTACACAGTCCTATTTTTTTATGATTAGATTGTACAGTATGGACACTATACGTTGCTTGTGTGCATACAATTCAAATCGTGAGCATTACCGTATTTACTCGCATAATGGCTGCACCATTATTTTTAAAGGCATAAAGCAGTATTTTAAAAACCCAGAATAATGGCCGCAACCCATCTATTTCAACAGGGGACACAATACAGTAAAACTCTGTGAAGACGCATGCCAAGGGACCAGGTTTTGCTATTGCTTTCGGGGAGAAAACATCTTAACCAGAATGGCAAAAATGTGACCTGCAAAACGTGACCGTTACAAAAGTCCATCAATCGGAAGCACGGAGCGCCGGCACGCACAACTAGATCCTTCGTATTTCATGCCTATGAAACGTGGTGGCAGAACCGAGCATCTAGGTATCCGTCTGCATGCAGCGCACGCATCTAGATCCTCTGTGTTTTGTGCCTACAAGGTATGGCGGCTGAACCGAGCATCTAGGTACCAGACACAGGCCTAGATCCTCCAGAACACCTACATAACCTATTTCCCGACACAATGAGTCACACTCGCTGGTTGATGCGCTGTTGACATGATGAGTCACGCTCGCTGGTTGATGATGCACTGTTGATAATACATACGTATAACGGCACCTGGAGGGTTGTGACGTTTTAAGCGTGAATCAAATTTGTTTATAAACTACAACTTACACGGGAAATAATAGTATGCATGTAATGGACCGTAAATTGTAAACAACTTATGCGGGATATTTTTAAATAATTTTCATTGAGTGACGCACATGACTGGATTAACAAGATTTTATAGTAAATTTTTCCATGTATACTATGCACTCCTGAAATATTTTTCATTATTTTTGGAGAAATAGTCACGTTATGGATTGAGTAAATATAGAAAAAAAAATGTACATTTATTCATTTATACACCAAAAAAATTTAGAAGGTAATTGTTTGAAAACGCCTCACAATGGCCACACCTTATTTTTTGGGCCTAACATTTGGTAAAAAATATGCTGCGATTACGCGAGTAAATACGGTATGTACATGAAATTCTGTGTTTAATGTGATGGCCATGCTCGTTGGTAGACATGTATCATCATTTCTCTTTGCCGTTGTTAATAGTATAGGGTTTGCAGTGGAAATACAAGAATGGATGAGCAGATATAATTACAGAAAAATAGGTAAAATGAAGTCATTCCTTTTCATCCCACACACACTTTGCCAGTAGTTTTCGTGGACAAGGACAGTAATATTATTTATGGATACCTCACAGATTTGTCCATAAAACACTCTGTATAATTCTGTTATAAGTTGCAGCATTAATGACCAGGTACACATACCAAATATGTGTAAATAGACATGCCTGGTAATTGAGTTCATAATTCTAAGGGGATTGGGCCTGGCTGACTCCCTTTTGGTTAGCCACTGAAATAATACAGTATGTATTAAAATGAAATATTGGGAAGTAAATTAAATAAAAAGAAATCCACGAATAAATTATAAAAAATTACTTGAATTAATATTGTGATAATTAACAATTTATTGTACATTTATTGGAAAAATGTTGGTCTTTAACTAGACTTCAGACCCTTAAACAAGTTAAAATTCAATTTAAATCAAAAGCCTTTTGAACCAAATTTGAAAAATAATTATTTAAAAGCCATTTGATCAAAATAAACCCTTAAGCTTGTAACAGGGATATAGCCTTTAAATGTAAATAAATAACACATATATTGTAAATAATGTTACAAGTTGCGGGTTAGGTACATTTGGGGATGGAGGTCTTTGATAAAATAAAGAAAATAAAGCTAACCTTGTTTATTTACAACTGTATATACAAAAAAAACCTATGTCTATAATAATTTACCACAGTAATCAGAACAAATAACTACTATTTACATAAAGGAAAAAAAATACATCTACATAAGTTCTCTGTATATTGAAAGGTTATTAGTCACCCACAATGGTGGACCCAATGAAAGAGTACCGAAGAATCTTTTCTGGCCTAGAAACACCTTCTTCCTACTACTTGCTGCGGTCACACTCGCTGGACACCCTCAAACAGTAGTCGCAACCCAACACTTATCACTATCACTTGAGCTCACACCAGGCACCTGCCAGCCAAAACTCTCTCGTTCCTGCTGCAGCTCCCCCTTATATACCCACCGCTACTTCTCAAATTATCTCGGCAGGTCTCTGTTCTCCAACCTCCTGGAAAGGTGTTGCTTCCAAGTCAAGCACCACCCCGAGAGATAAAGAGGGAACAGGAACATTCCAGATCACGATATTTTCCTCGGTTACCCGATATTGGGTGCAGGTGGTCGCCACCGCACATGGGCGACACAACGTATGCCGAACCTCTTTGTTATTGCCGCTGCTATATTGGCTTACACTGCTCTCCGATTACAGTGGCATGCAGGTGGTTATCATGGAGTAATACAATCCATGCAGCACCCGAGGAGGTCTTTTAGCGCTGCCGCCACTGTATTTAATTTCGCCGCTCTGCCCGACAGCCACGGCGCCAAGGAGTGGGTGGGAAGGGGAGTGTCCTAGCTCCGCCATCACAGTATCGCACTACACCAACCATCCAGACAGTCGCGGCTCGCAACACTGCCCCCTCCTCAAGTCTGTTCGTCCCGAGCAGACACAACAGACTCTGGTCCATCATAGAGAGCAAGTCTGTCAATATGCACAACCTTGGGTTTCCTTGTCCGAGAGCCCTTGCGAACTATCCGGAAGACCACACAATTTATTATCTTGGCAATCTAGTAAGGGCCTCCCCAGCATTTCGTTAGTTTCGGACAGTATCTTTTCTGTCGTTGTGGGTTATACAGCCATACCAGCTGTCCTTCTTGAAATGTCTTTTCAGGTCCCCTCCGATCATACCTCGTTTTATTCCTGTCGCTGTTGACTCTTAAATGTTGCCAAGCGAAGTCATGGACTGTGCTCAATTTGCGACACAGTTCGACAGCATATACCATCGGTGAAGCAGGCTGCTCTTCTTTTGTTGGCCTCCCAATCAGTAGATCACTTGGAAGACGAAGCTCTCGCCCTAACAGCATCTTCCAAGGTGTTACTCTTGTGGCTTCATGGCCAGCTGACCAAAATGCAAGGAGAAACAGGGGCATCTTGGAGTCCCAGTCCTTTTGATTGTCGGCTACAAAAATGGGCAGATACTGTTCTAAGGTACAATTTAACCGCTCGACCATCCCATCCGACTAAGGATGCAAAGGAGTACTCTGTGTCTTCTTCATTACCAGAATTTTGGTCACTTACTGGAATAACTTGGCTTCAAAGTTGCGGCCCTGGTCAGAGTGATGTTCCGAATGGCACTCCAAACCTTGAGAATACATGCTCCACTAAAGCGTCGGCCACTGTGCTAGCCTCTTGGTTAGGTATTGGTATGACTTCAGGCCACTTGGTGAAGTAGTCTTGCACCACCAATAGGTACCGATTCTTCCTCTCAGTCACTGGCAAGGGACCCAAAATATCTACTGCCATCCTCTCGAACGGGTCTCCAACAATGTATGTACTTCTGAAGATGACCACGCCCTCTAGTTCTTGGTCCCTTTCTTGCTGTACAAGCATCACATGTTCGGCACCACCTCTCCACATCATCCCTGCAATGTAAACAATAGTATTGCAATCTAAATTTGTTGAGAGTTTATAAACTCCAAAATGTCCTCCAGCTGCTGAACTATGAAGTTCCTTCACCACCTCGGGAACTCTAATTTCTGGGAGTACCAGCTGTAGGCAAGTTTCTTTGTCATCTGCACTTTCCCAGTTCTGATACAGGACACCATTTCTGAGATAGAGAATCCCATTGTGCCCAGTATGCCTTAGTTGTAGTACTTTGACCAGATAAATCTGCCCACTCTGGGCGCTGGCCTTTTTCCTTCCATTCTAGTGTTGGCCCAAGAGCAGGGTCCTTTCTCTGATCTTCGCCTCCTTTCATTGCTCCAGAGAGAAGGTTCATTGCCAGTTGTGAACTCTTGGATTCTTGCTATCCGAGCAGTTGGTGTCTTCCCAGCCTTCCCTTCTTGGCGATCACAATGAAAGCACATTGGCTAGCATGGCCTCCTGGACAGTGCATCAGCATTGTTGTGTAAGCGCCCAGGTCTGTCCTGTATTTCAAAATCGTACTCTTGAAGGTGCTGCATCCACCTAGCTATCTGTGCTTCTAGGTTTTTGAAGTTCAGTAACCAATGTAACGATGCATGATCTGTTCGTAGAATAAAATGCCTTCCATATAAGCAATGGTGAAAATGTGAAATAGATTTGACCATTGCCAGGAGCTCCCTGCGAGTTACACAGTAATTTCTTTCAGGCTTATGTAACACTTTGCTGAAATACTCTAATGGCCTCTCTTTTCCATCCTGGATCTGTGACAACACAGCACCAATCCCCACATTGCTTGCATCAGTGTCTAAAATGAACTGTCCATCACTACTAGGATAACCTAAGACAGGAGGTGAAACCAAAATTTCTTTTAATTTTCTGAATGAGGATTCACAATCAGGGGTCCAGAAAAATTTTCTTTTAGTCTCAGTCAACTGATGTAATGGCTTTGCTATTGTGGCTTATCCATACACAAAACGCCGATAGCAAGCACACAGCCGAAGGAAACTTCTTACTTGAGTCCGATCAGTTGGACGTGGCCAATCTCTAATTGCTTTTGTCTTTTCTGGATCTGTTTCTATCCCTTCAGCCGACACTACATGTCCCAAAAATTTCACTTTCCTTTGGAACAAATTACACTTTTTGGGAACTAGCTTCAAATTAGCTGCTGTTATCCTCTGAAGCACTGAATCAAGACATGTCAGGTGTTCATCAAAGGTCTTCCCTGTAACCACAAAGTCATCTAAATAAACCTGACAAATATCCAAAGGTAGTACTCTTTCCATAAGTCGTTCAAATGTTGCTGGAGCATTGCACAGTCCAAAAGGCATGACCTTGAACTGCCATGTCCCTTCCCTTGTACAGAAAAGGCAGTCTTCTCTCTATCTTTCAGGGCCACTTCACATTGCCAGTAACCGCTTTTCATGTCCAAGGTTGAGAACCACTGGGATCCAGCCAGGCTATGCAGAGTGTCATCTATCCGAGGAAGGAGTCTTTCGTGGTCACATCATTCAGCCGCCGGTAATCTACACAAAATCTTGTTGAGCCATCTTTCTTCTTAACCAAAACAACTGGAGATGACCAGGGGCTGGTTGATGGCTCTATCACATCCAGATCCTTCATTTCCTTCAGAATGTCATCAACTACCTCATGTGAAGCAAGAGGTAGACGTCTAGGGGGTTGCTTGAAAGGTCTGGCATCTCCTGTATTAATATGGTGACATGCAACAGATGTCCTACCAAGATCATGTGAACCACATGAAAAAGCATTTTGATTCTTTATTAAGAGTTCTGCAACAGCATTCTCTTGTCTCCAGTCCAGGTTTTCCTTTGTCCTCTTCAGGAGTTCTGTAAGTGATTCTGGCAGAGTATGCTTCATAAGATCCTCCCTTAAGACCTTAGACTCAGTGGTGTTTATCTAAGAAACCTGTTTACACAAGCCAATTGTTGCCCCCTCCTCAAGACGAATCGCCTTATCAGTCAAATTCATCTTTCTAAGAGGGAAATTATTTGATCTTGATAAAACCGAAGTCCTGGCTATAAGTACTCCATCAGGGAGGTTACTCCCTCTTCTCATAGACTCGATTAATCCAAGGCGCCTTACAAACTGCCCTACACAGCGCCCTGGTACCACAATTTTGCTAGAAGCGGGCAACACAGTGGCCTGACAACAAATTACAGGGCAGTTGACTAGTGATGTTAATTCTGGTCATGGTATCAGTACCAACTCTGTTTCACCTACCTTCAAGACCCCCAGTCGAGTGTCAATGCAGCATCCTAGTTTGCGCAGAATATCTAGTCCCAGTAAACATGCATCTGCAATATCCGCTATGTAGACTTCATGTTCTAACTCTAGTTCACCCAATTTTAGTTCCACACACTTCTTCCCTTTCACTGGTGTTGTCTCATCAGTTACAGTGGTTAACATGCACATTACAGTACTTTGATCATGTGATTGCTGGGGGAAAAAACCCAATGATGTCTGGCCTGACAACAGTAATGGTCGCCCCTGTATCTATAACCATCTGACAGAGTACATCATCCAGGCTGCCCTCTACCAGCAATTCATCAATTTCCTGTTTCACCGAACGTACTCGAAGGAATTGTGGGGCCTTACCTCCAGCAATCACCGACCTTCGCCCCTTCAAGACCGGTGTTTACATGTTTCCCGAATTTTTAACTAATGGGTTGGTCTCACCTGGCTCTCTGTCCTGGTTTCTTCGCTGATACTGTCGGCACTGGGCTCTCAGGAGTACAGGTCGTCCACACTCCCAGCACTCTGGCCGCTTTCCCGGTCGAGGGTGGTGTTCCAAAGCACCAACTCTGCTGGAAATGATGCTGATTGCTGTCTTCATTTCCTTCAGGGTATTCTCGATGCTGTTCCCCTCTTCTTCGCGTGTTACTTTCACTGCTCGCATCATACGCCGATTCGCTGGCACCTGTCTTGCTGACTTGACTTTCAGTGCATAGGCTAGAACATCTTGCATGGTACGAGGCGCTGCCAGGCGTACTGCTTGTCGCACCTACAAGTCTGCAATGGCGTCAACAAAGAACCCAATTGCAAGCACATCTCGGGCCTCCTCTGGACACCCTTCAAGTGACAGATGGGCTGGTCTCACAATGTCTTGCCAAAGTTCCTGAAGTGACTCCCCAGGTCGCTGACTATGGCTTCGAAGTTGGGCATGGTGGGCATGTCATAAACAGCGGTTCCTGAAGCGCAGCTCCAAGGCAGAGACCAACGTAGAATACTCCAGGCAATGTTGTTCAGGCAAAGATTGGAGAATACTGAGTGCAGGGCCCCTCAACACTGCTGCCAGGTGGTAGGCACGTTGCTCTTCTGTCCAACCATTCAGGGTTGCAACAATCTCTTGGTGCTGATATTCACGCCATGGGGTTTGGCCATCATAAGGGGCAGGCTTGATTGTAACCCCCTTTCCAATTCCAGGCATGGCAACCTCAGCTGTATTCATGTTCTGTGGTAGTCCTACCGCCCATCCTGACATCGCAGAGTACCTCCCATTGTTATCCTGATGTCCTAGCTCTAGCCTTGTCGAGCCGCTATCCCGACACACAGATGGCTGACCACCTGCCTGTCGCTGTAGAAATTTCTCCCATTCCGTCCTTAAGACACTCACCTCTTTCTGCAGGTCATCTTTCACACTTTCGATTTTCTTTTCGACATTTCCATTAACACTGTCAATTCTATGGTCCACCAATTCACTGACATTGTCAATTTTTAGGTCCACCATTTGAGAAACACTTTCAATTTTCTTGTCCACGTACTCTATTTTCGTATGACCTAGCTCACTAATTCCCTCTATCTTCTTGTCTACATTTTCATTAACACTGTCAATTTTCCTATCAACACTGTCTATTTTCTTGTCTACATTCTCAGCAACACCCTCAACTTTTGTATTTACACCACTTATTTGATTAGCTATTTGGCTACTCAGTCCCTCTATTAGTGCTTGCAAACCCTCTAACTCACTAGCCATTTTTCTAGTAAACATAAACTTATAACCTAAAATTTCTTACCTAATAAAAATTAACAAGTTTGAATATATATCTAACCATCTACACTTAATTTCAACATCATTTAAAACATTTAATTAAATTTTAAATAATTGCTTCCATCCCACTTCTGACAGCAGTGTTACAAGCTTGCGGGCTAGGTACGTTTGGGGATGGAGGTCTTTGATAAAATAAAGAAAATAAAGCTAACCTTGTTTATTTACAACTGTATATACAAAAAATCTACGTCTATAAAGATTTACCACAATAAATGTCAAACAGAACAAATAACTACTATTTACATAAAGGAAAAAAAAAAACACCTACATAAGTTCTCTGTACATGGAAAGGTTACTAGTCACTCACAATGGTGGACCCAATGAAATAATACCGAAGGATCTTTCTGGCCTAGAAACACCTTCTTTCTACTACTTGCTGCGGTCCCACTCACTGGACACTCTCGAACATTCGTCGCAATCCAACACTTGTCACTATCACTTGAGATCGCACCAGGCACCTGCCAGCCAAAACTCTCTCGCTCCTGCTTGCAGCTCCCCCTTATATACACACCCCTACTTCTTGAATTATCTCGGCAGGTCTCTGTTCTCCAACCTCCTGGAAAGGTGTCGCTTCCAAGTCAAGCACCACCCCGAGAGATAAAAAGAGGGAATAGGAACATTCCAGACCACAATATATCCCTCGGTTACCTGATATTGGGTGCAGGTGGTCGCCACCGCACATGGGCGACACAATGTATGCCGAACCTCTTTGTTATTGCCGCTGCTATATTGGCTTACACTGCTCTCCGATTACAGTGGCGTGCAGGTGGTTATCGTGGAGTAATACAACCCATGCAGCACCCAAGGAGGTCTTTTAGCGCTGCCGCCACTGTATTATATTTCGCCGCTCTGCCCGACAGGCCCGGCACCAAGGAGTGGGTGGGAAGGGGGGTGTCCTAGCTCCGTCACCATAGTATCGTACTACACCGACCATCCAGACAGTCGTGGCTCGCAACATAACTGTAAATTCGGTTAGAATAATCGTAGAAAGTCAGTTGAAATTGCATTGTGATTAGGATTGTTTGTTTTATGTGACTCAACTGCAAAATTTTTTTATTAAAGTAATTAATTTAGTTTTGAGTACTGGCAAGAGGTGCAGTATGACCAGAGGATTGTGGTATTGCGTCACGGAAGATTGACGCTTAACACAGCAGGGGAGGAAAAGTTAGGAAAACATGGGGTGAAAGCGAGTGAACAGCCTTGAGCCGACGAGGGACGTGCGGCGTGGATGCTGAAAATTAGGGCACCGAGAGGCGTGGCTACGCCCACCCCTCTGTTGTGCAATTTAATACAGTATTAATTTTATAATTATTCATCAGAATTTTATAAAATTTTGTAAATAAGTTCAAAGGGATATTAATGTGTGTGAATTTTAAAAAGATGCAATAAATTGATATGGAGGAATGTCAGGGTTCGTTGTCACCCACGAGAGACGCGATTGGCGGAAAGTTTAAATGGGGCGGTCCTACGAGAGTTCGCCACCTAGGCACGAAGGCGAAAGTTAAGTGGGACTCCTGTGACAGCCTCCGCGAAGGGTGGACATGTCTCACGGAGCCACTGTGGACGATTGTAGTAAGCCGCATATATATAGGGCACTCCGACGGTGACCTTCATGAAGGGTGGACACGTCGCGTGGAGCCGCCCCGGACGTTTGTGGGAAGCCGCGGAGAAAACAGACTTCTGCTGCAACCTTCACAAAGAGTGGATGCGGGTCGATTTGCGGAAATTCACGGGACACCGCATATAAAACTGATTCTGGCCGCAACTGCCACTAAGAGTTCGATATTCGCGGGAGGTCGTGGTTAAAAGCTTTAAAACGATACTCAGTATAGCATATCATCTCTCAAGGGACTGACGGAACAAATTCAGGGTTCCGAAGTATCGAAGTACATAATCGGACAGTGTTTTTAATAAATAATAATAGATCCCCAAACAACAATGAAAGAGAGAGGATATAACAAGCTTGATCACAACTAACCGAAATATCTTTCTGAGCAGTAGATATGTCACCTATGTCACAAAACTACTGTGTAATAATACTTCATAAAAACCAAAAGAAAATTGTCCAACTTAATAAAATTCATTAAGAACAGTGAGATATCAAAAATAATTAAAGCTCAAATCAAATCATATGTCATTGTAATGATAGAAAAACATGTTTTAGTTGTCATCACATATCAAATGGTGTTACAATTATTATCTTGTTCACTCAAATAAATTTAATTAAAGGGGACATGGATATATTTCTTAAAATCGCCCAATGTCCAGGAAGGTATTGTACTTAACTTCTTGGTTTTGTGACAGCTACCAATCCCTGTAACTTAGGACAGCATCAAAAATATCTGATTCTAATGGTTGTAACTTAAAATTCATACCACTTGAAAGACTGTGTGCTCGGGCACTTGGTCCCCTACATAATAATTTAATGTCATAGTCTATTTTTTTAACGGAGTTCTTCACTAAAGCAAAGTACTTGTATTAATACTTTTTGTTTGTTATCATTAATTCAATGCAATACCTTAGGGCCAGTTTCACAATGTCTGGTTATGTTCCGATTATCATATGATTAAATTTTAAGTGGTGGTTAGCAATGTTTTGTGTTACTCGAGTTATGGTTAGCTTAAGGGCCGGTTTCACAATGTCTGGTTATGTTCCGATTATCATCTAATTACATTTTAAGTGGTGGTTAGCAGTGTTTTGTATTTCTCGAGTTATGGTTAACTTAAAATTGTTGTTTAACTAGTGGTAACCAAAGGTTAATTTAAACACAAGAAGAAGTTCCGGTTACTGAGCTAACTGGAACATTTAACAAATATGGCAGACTGTGTTTTTAAGCAATGAAACAAAACCCTTATGTTGAAAACATGATTACGTGTTACAAAATCAGAAAAATTAATTGAATGTGAAGATATAATAACTATTGTGTTTGTATTGGGTAACCGTTTCATTTGAAATGAATGTATCACTGCCAATACAGTAGTTGTTTCTTAACTGAGATTATGGAAGACCTAATTTATTTTAAAGATGATGGTTGCTACCAAAACTCAGTATTGGTATTCCCAAACCAAAAATTTCCTGCCAATAGATGAAGATTTTTATCAATCTATTTTATCTGTACAAAAATATTAACTTGGTACTGTACTATTTCGAGAAACATGTTTAATGTTGTGACATTGTTGATTAGTCTATTTACCTTGACCTAAACGTATGTTGCTATTATTTTCTGTTTTTGTTTTAAATGTTCAGAGGAAGAGGTTAGTTTTGGTTAGTTTACACAAATTCCCACGTATTTTCTGTAAATAGACGTCTAAAATGCATCAATTTTCACTAGCACATAAAAAAAATTAAATATAGCACAACTTATATCTAAATTGTTTTTTATTCAACGATTCACACATGACAACAAAAAGCAGTAATTTTCAACGTCTCATTATTTGAAAAAAATATTGTTATTACTGAAAATAAATCTTCAGTTAATATTTGGCTTCAATCATGAGAGGTTATGTTCACTGAAAATAAATAACACGAACATAGAGAAAGTTCCTTGCGATAACTTTACACAAATATAATCGGAAATTGCAAAGCACAACTTGGCAAAACCGTTAACGGTGAAACAAAATATGAGTTTCACTGCAAGCTTGCCTGTTTGTTACGAATTTTGACTTTCTCGTACGCTTAGAACCAACCATTACAGTGATACAATCTTTTGTAACTGTAAATTCAGGCATAGACTATTCATCCTATGAAATAAATTAACATTCATGAATCCGCCTCCAAAACACAGCAGTTTCATCAACGTTTTACCATCCTCGATTATTACTGCTAAGAATTCAGGAATTTTGCTTGCAGCGCCTGTATCTGAACTTGCACCTCACCTGTGATCTTGATGCTGTGAAGATTCACACGCTTCTTTAACTTTGAACCCCTCAGCGGTTTTTAAGGGCGAGCAAGCTCTCCTGTTTCTAAAGTTTTTGCTATGAATTATTATTTACACCTAAGCGAGAGCAGCTATCAAATAGCAATACGGCAGTTTTGTTAAAAATAATTTTCACTATGCTGGCCAATTTTTTCAAGTCGGTAATGCTACGGTTCTAGCTAATTATATTTGTTTTTAGTTCTAATCCATGTGTTTACTTTTATGAAAAAAAAAAAAAAAAAAAAAAAAAAATATCACGTCTGTCAAGAGTCTTTTTTCTCAGCTTTCCCCAGCGAATTCTTGTGCTTTTTACTGTGCGGTTTAAGCATTCATTTTTATGTTCAGATAACATTTTACCAATGAACAAACACTATCTGCAGAAGTAACACTACAGTCGTAAACCCTATGCGTGATAAAGAGCTATACTGCCATGTGGAACTGCTGTGATCAATGAAACGAGGGAAAGAGAGACAGAGACACACAGCGAGCATCATACATATGCAGTGCAAGCTATTTTATAATCAGCCGCCACCTCGTCCCTAGCTTCTTCAAGTCGGCGCATCTTGGTCAAAAAATTGTGTAGCTATGAATTTACACTGCACCTTACATAACTTGATGCCTATATTGCATTTTGTTTTCTAATAGGAGTGAGGTTTATTCAATTGTATGTCAGGATTTATACGACAGTCGCCTACATACTAATTCAGAAGATGAACAGAGTAGTAAAATTAAAACTAATAATTTATATTCAAGTAAATGATGGGAATTTTAAAGTAGAGTAATTTTATTTTTTTTTAGTTTCCTATCTTGTTTTGTTTTATTAACATGAAAATTCTTGGTACTTTATTTATTTATATATATACACACATATGCATACGCCCATGGGCACACACACATTCATGCACAGCACACATATATATTTTTTTTGTTGAGTTTTAAGTTTTGGGGAAATTTTTGGTTGTTCGTGACTTTTCCTTTAGCATTCGTAACTTGTATTTTGAAATTTTATTCAAGAGTTGGGCATCATGGTGCCTGTTTGCACAGCTGAACGTCAAAGCTCTGGAAAATTGCAGTGACATAGGTTACTAATCCAGAATAGTCAGTCTTTTCACTTGTTAGCATCAAGTGTTGTTTTCGTATCTAGTTCCTATATGGTTTTTGACATTTGTCATAATTTTAAATTAATATTCGGTCTTACTGTTATTTTGGTGTAAATTTTATACACATACTTATCTTTAACTTTATTTGTAATTTCTAATGTTCATAAGTGCTTTATCAGTAAATTGGATTCCTTAGTATCAATAATCCACCAAGTAGTTGTGTTATTTAGTGTGTTTGTCAAGGATTGGAAGTTGCTTTTGGCATTGCAGCAGAATCTGCGGCAGTCAAAGTTAGTTCTCGGGTGGTGGTAGTTGCTGTTTGCATGGCAGCCAAGTAGGCAGCAGTCATAATCCTATTTTTTCTAATATATTTTACTATAACCAACATATCTTCTAACTTGAACGTTTTATATGACACTATAGTTGAAATTTTTTTTAGCACAAGCCTGATATGGAAAACTGAAGTTAACTGCCAGATATTTTCATGTGTCTAACTGGCAAGAACAAAACAGAATGAAAACTGCAGATGTCCATGAAGAAAGGAGCTATAATGGAATAAAAAAATAATTGGCATAGGCCAGAAAATCATGGTGTATTTAAATGTAAAAACCTGCACTATGACAGGACACTAATCATTACGACATCATCCAACAACTTCTTTCTTACCCAGTGATATATGGAAAGGAAACCACAACGACACGCTTGACATCCACCTCGCCTTGCAAAATTAGGTGTTCCATGGTACCGGAACCAAACTTGGACTCGGACACCTTTCTGAATTGCTGGAGTAGCAGCTCAAACAGGCTGATGTTTCTGTGGCAACGTATGCACTTTTCATGTGCCGACTCACTTAGCGTACTCAGCAGCAGTAGTACAAACTGCTGAGACATTAGCTGCGCAAAGTTTTGCCTGTTCCTGTAGATATAGAAATATAACAAGATACAGTATGTACCATTACAGCTGTTACTGCAGTGTACTCAGAATACACCAATAAAGAATAAAACTGTATTTCAATTTCTAAGTAAAGAAAAAATAGAATGAATGAAAATTGTGTAACAGTACCAAGACCCCAGCAGACAAGTCACTTACATCGTCACTAGTAGGTCATGTACAGCTCTTATCAAAACATACTGTAATATTTTTTTCATGAAACAGTTAGTTCTCTACAGTGGTTGCATTCCAATACAATTATGTAAACAGCCCTGTTTATTTCAAAATGCATGTAGCGTTGATAAAATGAATAATACATCACAAACGCAATATCAATGACATCATAATTTAGTAGACTTACATATTGTAGAGGACCAGCTCATATTAAAAATTGACCACGTTCAGAGTACTAACCAGATATGCTGTAATCTCTGCAGTGTTTAAATGTACCTAGACACTAGACAAACACATTCCAATGTACAAAAAATTTTAATTTGTAGCATGCTGAACTTGTATAATGGTCCGATCACCAACAGTATCTTAATTACCTTTGAACGTGATTGATGTTTACAGTAGCTAATACAGCATTTTTATTCCTGGGTTCTTATAATGCCAGCACACAAGCAAGAAACAGTGTTTTCCATAGCTTTACATATTTATCAGCAATATTTCATGTGAGCATCATGAAATATAAGCTTAAAATTTCACTTTTCACTTGTAAGGAGTTCATAAAAATGGCACCAAGTAGTTAAAAATCTATGTACATACTAGGTTTCCTAGCACAAACATCAATAAAGATAAAAAAGGCATAAGAATTGCACTAACTATATTGCTAGTCACAGTGTTACAACATACAGTATTGACATGCTCATTTATGTAGACATTATACACCACATTGAAACGTGACCTTCTTAAAAGCTGTGCCAACCAAGTACCAGAAATGGTGGCAGAAGTTATTATGGTAAATGACCCAGGTTGACTCGTGTGACCTGCTCTTTAAAGTATTCTTTGATGTTTTCAATTCTAAACATGTGAGAAGCAGTCCAACAGACTACTTGTAGTTCTTACCTCAGTCACATGGACTAGTTCATCCTTAGTTCAACATACATTATGGACAAATAAATCAAAGAGACTAGTGACCATACTCTGTGTATGGAAAATACAGCATACAATTACGAACCTTCCACCGCCAAAACACAAATTAATATATTATATACAAATAGTTTAAAGACAAAACGCTAATATAATTTGAAATATGCTTTTAAAGTCACTGTAGTCTACTCATAAACTGGAATATGAAATCTTTGTCGCAAAATAAACTATGACTTTCAGATGCCACACTGAAGGGTGAAGCAAGAAGTTGACAACAAAGTAAATCCTTTGAATTGAGTTGTTTTAATTCAGTTTGAACATAACAGGTTCGGTGAAGGAGAGCGATCCCTCCCAACTGGTCAGTTGTTATAAGATGCATCAGCAGTGACCAGGATTCAAATTTAGGCCAGTAGTACACCAAAGGACATGCTAGTAGGGAAATTACAGCAGCAGCTAGTGATCAATAGCATCCCTGCAGCAGCTTGAAAAAGCAGCAGAGGTTCAACGGTTGATGGCCCTTGTGTGAATAACAGAGACATATGCAATGGGAACTCCACCACGTGAAAGTGTAGACACACTCCTCACATATGTACCAAGTAGCGTAAACAGGTACAGTAAAAGCAAATATGAGGGTCAGGCTACACTTAGATAACTATTCATTTGGTTAACAAATTCTGGAAGGAGAGGATGTTGTGCTAACCTCAAGCAGTTTGTCAAGCTCGTAAGTTTTAACTGAACGCCACATGGGCTCACAGGAAGTAGTGGACTAGAGAGAACAGCTTGTCAGGGTCATAGGAGACTACAGTCTTGGGACGAAAGAGTACAGAGCTTACCGAGGATGGCTTGTCAGAATCGTACAGACTTGCCCGAAGCAACTTGCCAGTCTCATGGGAAGCATAATACTTGGGAGGAGACAGTAGAAAAGGTTTGTATTCTCCTACAGTACAGTATAAAGAACTGTTTAGTTCCAAGCTATGAAATACATACTGTATTATAAATAAACAAGTTTCAAAAACATTTGTTTATTATTCATAATTTGCATTGAATTAGTGTTTAATAATACGTATAACAATATTCAAAACTTGACCATTTCAATACAATCAGTTTGAAATACATTAATTTTAATACAACCATTCAGTGAGTTTCCATTTGATCTCTGGCATCAACTATACCTAGTATACCGAAATGAAGAAAACTTTCTACTGAGGATAAGGATACATTTTTAGTATGTTGGCACAACAGTACTTTAGGTCCATGTGTTGTAATAAAGAAATGAAAGAAAAGACAGCTTGGCTACTAATTACTTGCCTCAGTTTGTTTTAGTTCCTTGTGTGTTCATTTACAGTTCTGCTTCAAAGTCAGGGATTGGATGTATTACGATAACATTTATTTAAGGCATGATTTTTAAGGCGCGATTCACACGACGCTAGCAGCATGGCTGCACGTGGCTAGCTACTGCGCATGCGCAGTATAGAATTGTTGAGTTGCTCTTCTGTACTGCACATGCGCAGTAGCTAGCGACATGCAGCCGGGTGGCTGGCATCGCGTGAGTCGCGTCTTAGGAATCATAACTTCAGATAAAAATATACAAGTACAATAAGTCCTCTGTTTACGTCATGCTGATTTAAGTTGTTTCTAGACAATGTTGTTATAGTTCATGTACCAATGATTTAATTAAAGTCGTCCATGATTCAGAATAACTTAGTTTGCTGTCTAAACATACAGTTATAATAATTTTTTAAAAATATTTAAAGATGATGCTGTTAACTTCATCCCATCATAAACATTGTAAATTAATTTTCAGTTCACTACTATGTATTGGTTTTTACTTAATGAGATGGCAATAAAGCAGCCATACTAATCTTCCAAATTTATATAAACTATCAACACTTCAAGTTATCCACAAAAATAAGTTTTGTAGGCCTAGTGTTAAGATGTTCTGTCCAATACAGTCCATAATATTCTAGCAAACACAGATAAAATAAAGATTAGTTTAACGTATGTGACATCTGTTAGTGCTACCCCATCTCTTTGAACTATTCCGTACATATGTTTATTATATTCACAGTTTTGCACTATCAACGTTATGTTAAATGTTTTGCATTCATATTTTGTAATAAGCATATTTAAACTATGCATCCTTGCCCAAAAGGTACAATAATTTACTGTACAGCAAATTTTACTAGCATTTCCATACATAGATTGTTAAGGTTTGCTTTAACTTTCATTAGTGAAATAACTTGTATTCTTCTGTCTAATAACTGAACACATTCATAGACTTCATACAGGTAGCCCTCATTTACATCTTTCGTCTCAAATTCTGCACCTTAATTGCAATTAACAGTATGACATGTATGAACGCACAAAACATGTTTTATGGTCTGCAACTGTTTGCTGCTGATGTGTTTAGTTTAATTGAAGTGCTTTTGATGTTAATGATATTTTATTTTATTAAATTTTGCTCCTATTGCATCCATCATAAATCAGCTGTTTTCACTTGCGAATGACCTAAATCAAAATTTGTGAAGAACCAAACTCATTTACATCATATACTGTCTATGTACTAAATGATAAACTATTTTCTATTTTGTTTGACACAATTTAAATACACCAATTTAATTTAAATGCATTGTCTAACAGATTTTTATGAAACTAAAACATATTATTATAACACTTACTTAATGCAACATTCATATTATTGTACGTTCCAATAGTCAAAAGTAATACAAAGTAGCTGTGGTTAAAATACTAGTACATACAGTACATAATCTGGTTTGCTCCCCACAATTTAACTGTGATTACATTGCACACCTGTATGAGGTGCCAGCCGATTTGTTTGGCTGTAGACTATGGGTGTCTTGCTCAAGTCCATTTATATCATCTCAATTTATATTATGGTTTCCAGACTCCTAGCCTCCGATGTAACTAGAGAACATACAGTACTCACAGAATTGTACTCGCAGGTGCATTTACTAAAAAATCAGAAGACACTATATATATATATATATATATATATATATATATATATATATATATATATATATATATATATATATATATATATATATATCTGTGCGCGTTTGAGTGTAGAGGGGGAGGGGATAGCCAATGTATTCTGCAATGCACAGGGAGCACTGTAGTAGGTATATCAAGTTATTGCATGACTGAAGTTACCTTGAACCAGGTACATTTAGTTGGTGAGTCAACTATGAAGGAGGTGTGAGGTTTATGTACTGAACACATATGGCAGTGAGGGCAATTTTATTGTACGGCTGGGACACCCTGGGTATGTTGACTTTGCTGAGAACAGGACTGGGTGGTAGTTTGGAAAGCACCATTTGATACAGAAGTTTGGTAGCAGTTTGATCAACAATTTAGTAAAGTTTGAAGAACACATTCTGAGTTAGTGGTGCGGAAGTATGTACATATTTTACAGCCATAGGTGCGGATGGTTTTGAGTTTGTTCAGGCCTTTATAGTAGGGAAATACCAGAAGGTTGTTCAAATTACTGTCTTGGAGTTTAAGGTGGTAACTGTCAAAATGGACGTACTGAAGACGGTTAGTAGTTTTGTTTGACAAAATGTTTTGATGCAACGTGTACTATGCCCCACGTTGAAATGGCGGAAATTTGATGCGGGCACTAGGGGGGGAACATGTAGATGATGATGGCACTGACTCGGTAGGTGAGTCGGACGGGATATGGGTGACAAAGTTACAGGAGTGGACCGGCTAGCAGGGAGAGCGGAGATGTGATGGATAGTAGGGAAAGGGTACACGGCAGAAGCCGCGGAGGAAACCCCCATTGATGATAATTCCAGGGTCGACAGGCAGACGACCACAGGGCAAGCTGTGTACCAGTGGATTGTTGCACCCTCAAAAGACGGATCTTCGGGTCCCCATGCCACAACACACTCAAAGTTACGCAAAGCATCACTAGGGATGGGGTGAGCCAAGAACACTACTTGCAAATGAAAGACGTGAATAGTTTTTTTTTTTTTTTAATTTACTCGCCATGAACAAAAGACTGGTACTCGCAGAAGGCCAATGCCAGTTAAATGGAACTGGAGCACAAACCTTTCCAGTAGGTGACGCGGTAAAAACAGCATTGGGCTGGCGTTACACTTTATGAGTAACTTATGCTCCTGGACGCGACGGCCGGCAGGGGATGAGGAGTCGGGTCAAAAACAACAAAAACGGTTCCTGTATTTAAGATTTACACTATTGAAAACTAAGATGACTGGTGCAAAAACTGGTGAAGGACCCGGGCAGACATAAATATGTCTAGCTCCCCGCGCATCCTACGTCGCCAAGCCAGCCCCTGGAATGGGGCGACTTTGCGCAGTGCAAAGTAGTTCCGATACAAACACATTAAATAGAACGAAGTTTCATAAGACACAATACAAAATGGACACTGGAAAAATAGCAAAACACGTTAAAACATTACTGGTAATTTTTGGAATATCATATCTTGGAGTATGTACTGTTCCTGTTGCATTATGTTCAAGCGGAAGGATACAATACACATAGCATAGCTGATGCAACTGAATAATGGCAACTGAAAATGAATGACAAATATTAATGTACATTTTGAAAAACATTGAAACAATAATTAGACACTTGAAAAAAGAACGTAGCAAATAAAGAGTAAATTTAAAGAAACGTATTTTTAAAGTCAATATCTATTATTTACGACATGCACTGAGTGTAGGCCATACTAAACAAGTATAGTGCAGCAGACAGATTAGTGGGAGGGTGTGCTAGGCACACGTCAAATGGCCCCTCCTTGTGGAGGCCGTCTGCGTACTGTGCGAAGTTGGAAATGTAAACACCAAATAGCTGGCAATGTTGATACTGGTAAGTTGCTGCTGCAGCATAGGAAATGGAGTCACCGTTGAGCGAAGGTGGTTGCCATGGAGAGCGCAGACAGCAGAGGAAGTGGAGTAACAAAGCTTTGTTTACAAAAAGACGTGATGTGGAAATCACTTGTAGCACAGCACTCTGGTAGTTACGTAAAATTCAGTAACACAGAAATGTAGCAATTCGCAGTGGTTTGTCAGAAGTACTGGTGCCGTGGGGAGAAGTAGTGGTGCAGGACTGATGATCACTTTTGAGCTCATCACAGGCAGTGGACGAACCATGGCGCTGATGTGCTGGACGAGTGCCGCTAGCACGATTCATTGACGAGCCGCCACTTGCAGCGATCCCGAAGCGGAGGCCGAAGCGCTGAGGCATTCTGACGCAAGTCAAAGCGTCCCAGGAGAACGAATGACTATTGGGCATATAAGGATTGTTGAACTGGCTGGTGATTTGCCGAATCTCTCGAAGCGAACCAGGTAGAGTGCCAGGTGAGGGGAGACCAGAGCCCGCCGATTAGCTCCCAGAGGTACTGACTCTGCGGCTGAGAGGGAAGAATGTGTCCCACCGATTAGTTCATCTGGTTTGTGCTCAGAGCTAGTGCTGTAGAGTGGTTCGTTGTGCGAAAACACGATGTCCCAGTGAATGTTCTGCTAAACCGTCAAAAATGTGCAAGTCCCGGCAAACATAGAATAAACTATCCCGGAATGTCTGTTACCGTCAAACTGAGTTAATTCTTGCCAGACCGTCGAGCTAGTGTAATTCCCAGAAACCGTTGAACAGATACAACATTCCCATGTGACCGTCGAATGTTGCACGGTCGAGAAAGACATCATCACATCGCTGCTACTGTCCCGTCATTATGTAAACACAGGTTCTGAATGCTGGGAGCGGCACTTGCGTATCGTATCACTGAGAAATTAAAATTAGATAGGTTAGCTGTACTGATCAATAATTAAGTAGGCACTGTTTACAAAAATATTTGCGGCAGACTAACACTCATTGAGCTGTAAATAATGTTACATTAAGGAACACTGACACAACACTGATGTGTGAAGAATGGTAAATGGCACTTTAGCATTGTTGAGGTTATGAGTTATGATTACACTCAACGGAAACGAGGACGAAGCTTGTAGACAAATACACTTGTTGCACTTAATCTAGAGGATGTACTTACAGTTAAGATGAAAATGATGATAAACACGCAGCACTGTTACTGGCAGGTGTTGACAGATGCATGACTTGGCCGCACAATCCAGGATGTTGAGAACGTAGGTGTACACTTCAGTGTAGCACATCGGGACGCTGGTAGTGGTGGGCGGATGCATGGTGCGCCGCCGGACTGACGAGTTGTTGTGCGACTGTGGCCAGCTGACAAATCCAAGGGACCATCATAGCATCGCGGGGCTACACAGGCCCCTAATGCAGGTGCTGGCAGGTGAAGTGTCCTTGAGGCATCTCGTTGGTGACAGAAGCTCGGCGGTCGTCAATGTCAGGAACACAGCAGCAGTATCTCTTGTTTACAGGAGCGATGATGAGATGATGTGTCAGGCTGCTATTTTGAAGGTTATAATTTTGAAGTGAAGTGTTGAAGGTTATAATTTTGAAGTGAAGTGAAGCATAGCGAAGCGACGTGGGCGACTGGAGTACCGTTTTCATAAGCATGGTTAAGTGGAACTTTCGTTGGACAGTCAAGTTGCTAGTCTTGCATTCTACGCGCAGCAAGGAGCGAGACTGCCGGTAGCCTATTGTTCCATATTAGCACAGTCAGTCAGCACAAGGGAAAAACAGTTTCAAAATACACACACAGGTTTCGTGGACGATACCTGTGTGCGGGGTAATGTAACTACACAGCAGACGAACGGCACGGCAGACTTGCCAATCAGCGGAAGGGGAGTGGGTAGGGGAGAGGGGGGAGACCTGGATGCATGGCAAGGAGCGGGAGGATTGCTGCAGCTTATACAGGCCTCCCCCTACAGGCGAGAAACGAGAGTGATGGTTAGCAATTGGCATAGCTCTCAAATGGAGGGGAAAGCTGTCCCAACTGTGTAGAGGGGCGAGTGTGTTGGCCAGTAGCACTTAGGAAATCCAACGACAACCTTATTGGTGGGCGAACCAGTTGGTCAAACCTCTACCCACCAGGTTGCATATGACTACTCTCCAGGTTCCAACTCCCTTTCCGCACTACTGTATACCTGATATAAAGGCAGCTAGGAATGCTATTAGTCTTGGGGGTGGCTGGGGTACTCTCTAGAGGCTGGCAGCAGGAGCGGCCGCAGTGTGTCAAGGTTTACTATTCCGTTATTGTTCCTTGGTTTAGAAAGCAGGAAATGAGCCAATGCCTGTGGGTTATGAGCTGGTGTAGGGTGATTTATGGGTTACTTTTACTTCTGTAGGGGCCGAGTTGGCTGAATGGTCAGACAATTTGTCTCCCACCAAGGTGATCCGGGTGTGTTTCCCGGTGGAGTCGATCCAAAATTCGCATGTGGGAATCATGCTGGACGATGCAGTTGGTCACTGGTTTTCTCGGAGATCTCCCCCCCCCCCCTCCAAATTTTTTTTATCTCGGTGCTGCTCCATACTCACTTCATGTCACCCCTCGCCAGTGCAAAAAAGTCGTAGGTCTAGACATTAAGCTCTGATTAAAATCTCTCACTCACTCATTTACTTCTTTAAATTATTTATCTTGTCATCAACCTATTTAAAAAACTAGAATGTTAATGAGCATTAGTTAAAAATATCATGTCTTACCCAATAAGCCTCACTAAAATACACACACTGCGCTTGTTAGGGTTCGTCACACGTGACACGTAGTCTAAGAGAGCTGCAATGGTACGTTTATTTACAATTTTTGTTGACTTCATGTAACATACTTTCTCCAGCAGTGTAAGTATGCAGTACATGCCACACTTTCCCTGAAGAGACTGCTTCTCTGCCGGTTTCTCCTGATAAACACATACATCAAGATGAGAAAGGCACATTCATCAGAAATATGTTGGCATTGTGAGAAAACCAGTACATTTCTAAGCTAAATTAATAAACTCTCTCTTACAGTCAGAATGGTAGTTTACAATCAGTCTATCCACAATAAGTTCACACTTTTTTCCACTGTGCTAGTCATAATGGTAACTCACTACATAATAGCCTTCTAATGCATGTAAAAAATAATTCTGTGTAGTGACTTCTATTAAACTGCCAAAGTTAGCTGACTAAACCATAATGGAAACCATAAATAAAATGGATGATTTAATTAGAAGCCTAGTTATAAATTAAATGGCCTCCATGAGTCTTCATACTCCATACTATTTATCAGAACAATACATACACAATTCGCCACCTTGCACATGACTTTTTTAAAACAATGCTGATTTTAAACCTGTTTAACTCTCACAAGCAAACAAAAATCTTTTTGTTAGATATATATTTTTATGAGACGGTTAAATTATTATGTAGAAAATAATACTTTCTGCTAAACAGCTGACAACTCTTTTTTAACACTACATTAACTTAACTTATTTTCAAGTACATAAAAAATTCTGTACAACTATACCTCAATCACACTCTGAAAATATAGGACTATGATTATAATATTCAGATTTTATAACCTTTATCCCAACTTGTAACAATATTTAGCTTAAAAGCTTGTGACAGTGTACCAACCTCAAAAGCTATAATTGGCTTAAGCTATCAGAAAGAAGAAACACATATATTCTGTTCTTGTTGCATTAAACACTGAACAATTTAATACCTCACTAACTACATAAACATTCTGCTATCAGAATGATCACCATGCTTTAACTACACACTTTAAAACTGACGGTAAATACAGCTACACAAAACTAAATTTTGCTTCCAATCCTTCAATACTACTGCATGAAAGTCTTGGAACAGCTTGAAACTGGAACATTGGAATATTGAAAGTTTTTATACCTTTAAGAAGGTAATTGATAAAAATTATATTACTAGTCTCAATGAGCTAGAAACGCAGAGTTAGAAATTCAGTGAGTGACTGAATGAGACAGAGAGAGAGAGAGAGAGAGAAAGATTTAGATCAGCGCTCAACATCAAGGTCTATGGCACTGGTGAGGGGTGACATGTGAGTATGGAGAAGTGCTAGAATGAAAGGGCGGGAGAAACGGGAGGTCCCCGAGAAAACCAGTCGACCATTTCGTAAATTGAATTTAACGCTTGAGTTATATACACATGCGGACTTGTATGAGCACATGTATGTGTGTGTGTTTGGTGTGTGTACAAGTGAAAAAGAGCAGCAGAGAAATAAGTATTGCTTTTTGTGACTGCATCAAGCAGGGATGGCAAAAATCATGTTTTTTTTTAAAATACATTTAAAAAGTTTTTTTTAGTTTTAAACAGTTTTTTTTTGTTTAAAACATAAACATCAGTGATGGCCTCCACCGGCCTTGGTCCGTACAGCCACAACAGCATGAGACGTATTCGGGAATCTCCGACAGTTTTTCGGGAGTTTTTGTACGTTTAAGGCAAACTAGTAAGGGACAAATCGAGATAATTACAATGCAACGGAAAAGATAACCAAGTTGCAACTTATGAAACCAAAAAAATCTTTATATAAACATTTCGAAAATTGCTTTTGTAATGTAAGAACTTGGGTTTCTAATATTTATGTTGTGTTTAACATGTTACCAGAAACATTACCTGTAGGCCCGAACGTCATGTACAAACTAAATACATTTTCCAATATTGTGATAATATTTTAGGAAACCGCCCGAACGTAATGTTTGTGTTAGTTTAAATTTAAAAATTGGTGTATTAACAAAATACGATTGATATAATTTATTTTGCATAAGTGAAAAAGTGTGTGTTAAGTTTTCTACATGTAGGA
>PNEQ01082512.1:0-35224 GCA_003012365.1 Medauroidea extradentata | reverse complement strand
ATTTAAAAAAACATGTTTTAAACTATTTGTTTTAAACGATGGAAATGAAATAGTTTTCAACAAACTCGTTGTTTTAAAACAGTTTAAAACAACCTGTTTAAAACATTTTGTTTTAAACATGCCAACCCTGGCATCAAGTAATGCTTCAAGAAGTATTTCTTCAAATAAATACTGCTTAATGTGAATTCACAGTCACAAAATAAGTGCGACATTTTTCGCAAGTATTTATAGTCAAATAAGTGGTTCTTATTTACGCATGGGATTCCTTCCTTCACATTGATATTTCATTCCACATATTTAACGAAAAGAGGCATTTAAAAGTTAGGCATAAAACGTACATGGAAGAAAATTGAAAAACAAAAATTCAACAGACACAGTTACGAAAACATAACCTCATGTCTTAATGTTTTTTCAAACAGTTTATTCGTGTTTTGGTTCCTTAAAGAATTTTGTATGGTATTCATTTCTCTGGGAATGATGTTGTATTTGTAAATTTCGTTTCAGTAAGAACACAACATTTTGTTACATTTTACCTACATATTATAATAAAAACATTGCAGATTGAAAATGTTTAAAATCCGCCTATGATAGGCCTAGGTCTATTTAGGACTACGAACATTGCACCCAGTAAATTTCTACACAATAACATCAGTTTTTGTTAGGACCTACTTATAAATCAAGAACAATACTATTTTAATTGAAGTGAACTAAATTTAGTGTCACCTATACTGCCCTGCTTAGACAAAAGGTTGTATCTAACATAATGGTTATTTTTCAAGAAATGTGTTTTTCTGTTGTTTTACATGCCATCCTTAATCAAAAATTTCAAGCTTCAGGGAAAGTTTATGTTTGCATAAAATTTACACAATTTTTACTGCTGTAGTAATTGGGTGAAACTGTAGATATGACATTTCTCCTTTGTATCTCAACTAACCGAAAATGTAGATACGACCTTTTGCCTTAGCAGGGCAGTATAACCTAAATAATTTTTCATCAAGTGGTATTATGACAGGTTGGAAGCTGACCGAAAACTAATTATGTGATCACAATAATCAATTTTAGTACACAAGAACATTAACTTTATCTCATCATACTTGAAAATCACAAATATGTACGTTAAAAGTCTATTCTGTGATAGGTTATGGCATCAGTTGGTAGGTAAAACCCGTCAGACAGGCAGTTTATAAACTTTATTTCAAACACAGAATGAGATGCAGTCAAGAACAAGCTCAGGATGTATATTATAAGAACATTTCATTTTAAGTCTGTAACAGACACAATGTTAGGACCAACTTATAGAAACCAGCATTATATTAACTTCATTGAAGCAAACAAATGGACATTTGCTAACATATAACCTAAAAAAATGTCTGCTAAGTGCAATGTGTATACTGTATTGCAATAATATAACATAAGCTTCCCAATTACAATTTTTAGTACACTTTACCACTTCATTCATAAAAATTACAAGCCAGCTTTGTGATACGAGGTTATGTTGTCAGTTGGTAAGCAAAATTGGTTTGGAAATAATAAGTGTCATATATGAACATTAATTTCATCATAATTTACACTCGTATACTGATTATCAACTGAAACACAATTAAGTAAAATATTCTAATCAACAAATATGCAGCTTGTGTTCAAGCAAAACGTATTTTTCATCGAGTAGAGTCGTGAATTTTTATATTTCACAGTTAGCAAATTGCATAGATACAAAAGAAATATTAACACATTAACTAACATGTTTTTGACCTTCGTATTGTTATTTAATTTTGAACATGTATTAAGGTAAAAGAAAAATACTTTCAAGTGGAATTGACAATCAAATGTAACCAAATATTCAATTACTCTAGAGGACTGCTGTAAATCAAATACAAGTTGAGTTGTGACATGTTGGTACTGATAATGTAGCTATACTTATTTGGTTACTTCATTAAGTACAACTTGGACTACATAAGTAATGCTTGTTTAAGTTTTACTTCGTGAAGTAGACGTTTATGAATTCATTGCTGAAATAAGTATTGCTTAGAGAATAAGCATTACTTCACAAAGTACTACTTATTTGTCAAACAAGCCTTCGGTTATGAATTCCAGCCTTAGACATGCTGTATGTATAGGAACCTGAAAAGCTGTAAAATAAAATTAAAAAATAAACATAGTGTAACAAGTCAGCGCTCTCGAAGGCATTGGGCTGACGAGCCACGCCACCTCTCCCTTCCCCTGCTTGCTAACTACAGCGCCGACAATGAGGCGGCAGACTGTGCCCCTCCTCCTCCCACTGCCCCTGCTTGCTACCTCCAGGCCCGTCTGCGAGGCGTTGGACTGCGCCCTACCTCCTTTCCCCCATCTTCTCCTCCCTAGCAACATGGTCCACTTGTTGGACTTAATTAACATATTATGGTGAAACACATAAGATACAAGAGTAGAAATAATGTTTCTTTTGTTTTTTAACTGTCTCACAGATATTCATTTGGTTACCTCAGTCAGGGTTTTAGTGACACCTTGTGTTTGTTTAGAAAGTATGTTGGTTCGTGTCGTGTAAGAAATGCTTGTGAGTATAAAGGAAGTATAAAAAGGACTGGTTGTATTATTTCATCAACCATTCAACAGGTTATGGGTCCAGGACGTGTTCCTGCGTGATGGGAATGTAAAATTGGTTGGTGAATTATTGAGATTGTGAGAGTGATTGAGAGTGAGTCGGGCGGGTTACCGATCGGAGCGCGCTGTAAACTGTGATTGCGATCCAAGATGTCTTTGTGTTGCACCGGAGTGCCTCCTTAGTGCTGTATAGGCGGCGCCAGCGGCGCTCTTTATGAACTATTCCGAGTCTTAGTGTAGCCCAGCGCTCGATTTTTTCTATCTCCTTGCTTATAGTTGAGTGTGTTCTCTTGTCCCCCATCCTTTATCACCTCCTCGCACATGCGCAGCCGCTAGCTTTGGCCAGGTGATCGGGTGTGTGTGCTGTAGAGGCTCCTACTTAGTTTTCGGCTCTCACTTGAAGCAGTTCGCTAGAAGCCAATGTAAGTGTGCTCCAGTTTTAGTCTGTTGGGGTCTTAAACCCTGCGTGATGTGTGGTGGCGGCCACCATCACGGGTAACTATTTTACTTAAACGTAGTAATTGATTTCAAAATTCCCTTTAGGCACCGCCTTTGTGAAAATTTACGTCTGGAATTTAACGTTCTTTACTTATAATGTTCTAGTAGTTTTCTTGATGTTTGGAATTCTGAACGCCAGCATGCGTCTGGCCGACTTTACCGTGCATTGGATGTGCTCATGTTGGTGTGTTTAACTTTGTTGAGACTGTTGCCTTTTTGGGGATTATATCCCATTTGTAAAGCATGTATTTTTGAAGTTATCGAATTGTGGATGGAGCCCACTCACGTGACGCACATTTCAGTAATGATTTAATGTAAAATTGTTTGCGAATTTGAGGCGTATGAATATTTGTGAAACTCCATTTGAATGACCCAATTATGTAACCAATTGTCTAGCTGCTTTAAATGCATAATTTGTGTAAACCCAATTGTTCAATTTGATATTTCACCTTTGCTTGTATTGAAATTTTAAAAGTCAGTAATGTTCTTCTTTCGTTGCTATTGCACGTTGAGAAAATAAACATATCACACTTTCACATATTTTCTTTCTGTTACGTATGTGTTGTTATAATATCACATCACAGTGTGAAACAGAATATAGACCAACATCCCGCGGTTGGATTCTAAAAATTATTATGCGTGGAAGTTACGCGCAAAGGCCGAACTTATACAAATCAACTGTTGGAATGCCATTGAGCCAGGCTTTACACAATGTATGAGTGCCGACTAGGAAAGAATCAGCAGGAAGGCTTTGGCATTCCTATACATAAATGTGTCAGATTCATATCTAAATGACATTGCGGAATGTATGCTGGCAGAAGAGGCATGGGAAACACTAGCGGACATACATACCAAGGTTAGCTTCCTGCAAGGTTTGAGATCACTCAAAACACTGTTTTTAACTAACAAAAGTGACAGAGAAGAATTGCATGAAAATGTAGCCCGTGTACAAACACAGTATCAAAAGGTGAAGTCATCCGGCTGGGTTTACACAGACAAGCAGATTGTGGAACTCATCCTTCTTGGACTCTCTTGGGAAAAGTATGGTACACTGTACACTGGTGGAAGAATTGGGGAAGGAACCTAACCTCTCAATCAAGCTAGTAAAGGCAAAACTTTTGGAAGAAAGTAATGAAGACAGGGAAGAGAATGAAATTTTAGTGCTTGCTGCATCAGGAGGTGTACACCAAACAGGAAATGCTCAATGGTTCAGAGGACTTGGAATAGTACGACGACAAGGCAATGAAGGAATAGAGCCTCGGAAGGACAGGTACACAGAGAAAAATGCTCTTGGAAGCGATAAGCCATCTGATACCCAGACAGGAAATGCTACAGGTGCAATGAGTGGGGTCATATTTCCAAGTTTTGTGACAAAGTGAATTGCTACCGATGTGGAAAAATTGGACATTGGGCAAGTGATTGTTAAAGATCACAAATGACACAGGTTGCAAGGAACCAGAGGGGAAGCCTAAGTCATAAGGCATTAGTGAGTGCATGTGGCTTGATCTCTCCCAAGGCACAGTAGACTGGGTTGTGGACTCGGCTGCGACTGATCACATATCCAATAGAAGAGAACTGTTAGTGTTCCTCGATATGAAGACCTGTCAAGGGGAAATAACAATGGGAAAAGGCATTGCGAAGGTCATTGGTTGTGGCACAGTAGAGATAAAAATTACGGATGAATATGGAGGGTGGACTCTCACTGTATCAGATGCACTGTACGTGCCCGAATTCAATTTCAACCTACTCTCGGTCAGCAAGATGGCAAGAAAAGGTGTTCGTATGGAGATAAACGCCAACGAAGCTATGGCGTATGATGGTGAAGAAGTGTTTTTCAAGGTCCCTCTTTCGGATGGCCTTTATGTTCTGCACTCAGAGAAGAGACCGGATAGTGTCGTCAATGTTGTGAACGTGCCAAATGACGTTGAAATCAGGGACGGCACAGCCTTGAAAAGTGTGACGGTAAGGCATCAAAGGTTTGGCCACTTAAATGAAGAAAGCATCAGAAAAATACCAGAACTGAGCATAGAGGGGACATTTGTACAAAAGAGAAGATGACAAAGGTAGGTTTTCCCCATGCAAGTGAGAGGAGATTGAAGAAGCCATTAGAACTAATACATTCCGATGTAATGGGAAAACTGCCTATGTCCATGGAAAAGGCTTAGTATTTACTGACCTTCATAGACGATTATTTGAGGCACCTTACAAGTTCTTGACAAAGAAGAGTGACGTGTTTGTTGCATTCAAGGAGTACCAGGCTGAAGTCAAACTACTGCATAATGACCGGATAAAGGGACTTCAGACAGACGGTGGAGGAGAATATTGTAGCAAAGAATTTAAGGCGTATCTCATAAAACAGGGGATAGTGCACAGAAAAACGGTCGCTGAATCACCTCAACAAAATGGAATCGCGGAGAGAGTGAACAGAACCATTACAAATTTTGTCAGATGTATTCTCATAGAATCAGGACTACCAAAGGAATTTTGGGCTGAGGCGGCAAGTACTGTGGCATTTGTGAAAAATTTAAGCCATTCCCGTGCCATAAATTTTCGCATACCCATGGAGCTGTGGAGAGAGGAAAAGGTAAAGTAGATTACATTTGAATCTCTGAGGGTGTTTGGGTGCCAGGCTTGGATGTATGTAAACGGGAAAGATAAACTGGATCACAAGAGTGTAGAGTGTATTTTCATAGGTTATGAAAATAACATTAAAGGATACCGGCTGTGGCAAATGGAAGTTAAGAAGGTCAAAATTGCTCACAATGTAATTTTTCAGGAGGACAAATTTTCAAGCAGAGTGTGTGAGAAGCAAGTTGAAAAGTCTGTCGTGGAACTGGAGGAAAACTACGAGGACACACTGGAAATCGAAGAGCATCATGAGAATGAAGAAGTGAGGGAAGACACAGGGCTTGGAGTGAGTGATGGGCCATCTTCCAACGAAATCCTGTCTGAAGATGATGAACCATTCTTGAGATGGGAATAAGAGCCAGTAGCAGAGGTTAGGAGGTCTGCCCGACTACGATAAAGACACATGGAAGCCCCTTCCTGTCCATATGGGTGTGTTACGGTGTCTACTGAGTTCTGCACTCATGAACCAAAAAGTGTCTAAGAAGCTCTACGCAGCAGTGATGCGAAAAATTGAAAGAGGGCAATGGATGAAGTGATCAAGAACTTGATCAGTAAAAACACATACAAAATTGTGGACAGACTCAAAGGGAAAAATGTTTTAGGATGTAAGTGGGTCTAGAAGTTGAAGACAAGCTCGGACGGGACGGTACAGGGCATGGTTGGTAGCGCGTGGTTTCTCACAAATATCAGGGGTAGATTTTACTGAAACTTACTCACCAGTGGTTAAGAAGAAGACTGTTTGCATCCTCCTCGCTTTATCAGTGCAGTTAGACTGGGTAAGAGAATACCTGGACATCTTAGCTGCTTATCTGAACGGAGTCCTCACTAAGGAGATCTACATGGAGCAGCCACCAATGTATCAAAGTGGAGATGACAAGGTCTGTAAATTATTGAAAAGCATTTACAGCCTGAAGCAGAGCCGTAAGGAGTGGCATGACACACTTGACAGCATTCTTACAAGCTGGAACCTGAAGAGACTAAAGGAAGACCTTTGTGTGTGTATGTTGATGACTGCAAGGAACTTGTCTGTGTTGATGACTTGGCCATTTTCGGGACACGTGAAAAAGTGGAGAGTATGAAGGAGAAGCTGTCTGGGACCATCGAAGTGAGAGCCATGGGGGAGATGACCAATTTTCTCTCAGTGAACATTTCTTCTGGAAGTAACGCAATATGGTTGGACCAGTCCCACCACATTGATCAATTGTTGTTTACCTTTCAGATGGTGAATGCAAGAGGAAAGTCATTTCCTGTGGAAGTTAATAGTGACGATGGGACAGATGCAGGTAACAAGGTAACAAGCCATTCCATATGCATGTTTACCGCAAGGCAATTGGAAGTTTACTACACCTGTCGTAAACAACACGGCCTGATGTTAGTTTTGCAGTGTGCAGGGCTAGCCAGAAATGTGAGGCTCCAACCATTCGAGACTGGCAGGATATAGTGCACGTGCTCAGATACCTGAAGCATACGAGGGACTGGAAAATAAAATTTAGGAAACACAACTATGCTGCTGTGTTAAACTGTGATGCGGATTTAGAAAACGACAGAAGTGACAGAAAATCCATCACAGGGGTTGTGGCGACCTTGGGAGGAGGCACTATTATCTGGGTTTCGAGGAAACAGACTAGCGTTGCTGACTCCACTGCAGTAGCAGAATACTATGCCATCTATGAAGCAACGAAAGAAGCTAGGTGGTTGTCTCAATTCTTGTCTGAATTGTGACAAAACAACATATTTCGCTCCCACTCTTACTGTGATTATTTCTGACAATTAGACCGCCATAGCCATGTGCAAAACGTGGGAGGTGTCCGAAAGAACGAAACACATAGACACTAAGTATTATTTTGCAAGGGACATGATGGAAAGAGAGAAGAATAGAGTTAAGCACGTGCCTGGCAGGGAGAATCCTGCAGATTTATTCACTAAGGCAGTGAATGGTGCTCGCACCAAATATCTTAGTGAGAAATTGAACCTAATGGGTGTTCTTTAGGTGTATGCTTTGTATGTTATCTTTTCAGACCCCGTTATGTATGAGTTGTAACCCTTATGGACTGACACATGATCTGGTGTTAAGTGAAACTGTTCATTGTTTTACTTGTAGATGTTTTTATATGTATACTGAAATTGCTTTGAATCAGTGAATTTTTTTTTAGGTGTACAAGTTTAAATACCTTTGGATCTTAAGTGTCTCAAGGGGAAGTGTTGGACTTAATTAACACATTATGGTGAAACACATAAGACACAAGAGTAGAAATAACGTTCCTTTTGTTTTTTAACCGTCTCACAGATATTCATTTGATTACCTCAGTCAGGGTTTTAGCGCCACCTTGTGTTTGTTTACAAAGAAGTACTGTTCTGAGCCATGTTGGTTCGTGTCGTGTACGAAATGCTTGTGAGTATAAAGGAAGGATAAGAAGGACTGGTTGTATTATTTCATCAACCATTCAACACCACTCACGTCTGATCGACATCGCCGGCCTTCTGAATGGGCGGACACATTTCAGTCATCCGGGACAAGCATTCAGCTCGGACGTACCTAAATGCTACCACAACACCTAGAATGTTCAGCTTACAACTCTGAGAATATTCTGGGTGTCGTCGCAGGAGACTATAAATACCAGCCCACTACTAGCAGAGCAAGAGTAATTGCCGGTATTTAGCTGGTGAGTGTTCACGATAGACTTCGCAACAGGAAATGAGGTGAGACCAGCAGATCAAGAAGAGGCTACTGAGGTATGGACGACTGAAAAATCCTTCGAGTGGTGTGAGTAAGTGTGAGAGTAAACAAACAGGTTGAACTGTAGCTGTGCATTATGAGACATTTCTAGATAGAAACTTACGTGGTCGGAGGGCTGATTTGCAAGAGAGACATATAATTAATTATACACTAGGATAGTAAATTAGGCTTTTAGGGAAATTACCTGTAAATAATTTGTGTACTATAAATTAAGGACTTGAATTTAATTTCTTCATTTATTTACCTAAGCCCTCAATCCCATGTGAACCTGGCCGCGCCCAGGACATCAAAGTTGTTACAACTTATGCATACTGTATATTGGTCCTCCAAATTATTAGTTTAGCCATATCTGTATTTCGTTTATTTATTTTTATGTAAACTGTGGCTATCAGTAAATGTGATGTTTTCCTAATAGGTTTCTCACCTTTTGGTCAGGAAAAAATGTGTGTGTGTGTGCGCATGTGTGTGTGTGTAAGAAAGTTAACAAGTATGTATAGCTGAATGCTACTGTTAAAATTAAGTTTTGTATGAGTTTGCTGAATTTCACGATTATAATTTTTTATTACATTGCTTGACATGCTATGGCAAAGTTACAAATTTTAAACTATTACTTTTATATACTGTATTTAAGTAACTGTAGCATTGTTGAGTAGAGGCTAGAGTGATCGCCAGGCTTAAAAGTTTTCTTTTTCAAGGAGTGCTATTAATATTCTTTTCTGTTTAAATGTTGATAACTGACCACCTACCAGGAAAGCAAGTTGGAAAAGACAGAGAAAGAGGATACAATCTGATTGGCCGGCTTGGCCCAGTCAGCACACTGCATATTTAAATTTCAAAATTATTTATTACATAATTTTTTTTCTTTCGCAAAAGTTGTTTAATTCTATTATGAGAAATATTTGGATGGTCATAAACATTATTTCATTTGTCATATAGATATTTAATGTTATTTTTTATTTTATAAATAAATATCAGGTTTTAAATGTAGTTCATTTGGAGGCTGCTAGAGTGCACTGCAAAAAAAAAATTAGGAAATCATTGTTGTGATGTGTGGCTAAAGAATTTGTAGATTGATATGAGCAGCCATTAGCTTCAGCGGCATTTTCAAGATAAGGACACCAGAGTGTGGAGACTGGAACCCTATTTTAAGATAAATGTGATGTGCTTAGTCTTTGGAAAACATCTTTTTTTTTGTCTGTCCAGTGTGTTTATTTTGTACTATTTCAGTTGGTGTTAAGCGACATAACAAATGTAAATACAATGTTTGATTCAGCATCATTAAATTCAGTCAGGCAAAATATTTTATATAATTTAATTTATGACATCAGATCACCGCAGAACGAGTGAACCCACGATCCTCGGGTAAGAAGAGTGTTCATGTTTCAGGACCAGACCGTTTTCGCGACCTCTGTAGCAGTAATGTTTGGAAACATACAGCAAACCGTTTTTGAGACCTCGTTATAGTTAGGTTTACCTGTATAAAATTTTTTTTTTCATATGTTAATTGTAAAATAGTGTGCTACAATGTGAACCACTTTACATTTATGCTCTAAATTGCAAATAAAGAACTGTCTATGTATACACAACTGAAATTATCAAACATCATCCTCCTGTCCCTGTAAACGAACCTTGTAACCTGCCTCGTGACTCGGTAGCCAAAAACTGTAAGCGATGGCAAACTGCCGAAATAATCTGCTGTTGCCATATTCAACAGCCAAGATGGGCCGGCACAGCCCTGGCTGACTGAGCAGCAAACTAATTGCAGTACCTAGTTTAACATTGCTGTGATGACTTTTTTTGTCACATTTCTTGAGTTTAAGAACTTTCTGAGTGATTTTTCCATTTTTGTAATTTTTTTGTATATTTTTGTTTGGGCTGTGTTTTGGATATTTATCAATATTTTCCTGTAATTTGTTTAGTACTCGGCGCAGAGTACCTAAAATTTATTATTATATTAATTTGGTTCTGTTACTTACAAATCTCTAATTTGTACTAATTTTTTTGTTAAGTTTAGAAATTCGGCACATATCCTGTATAGTGCCAGTTGATGACGCAACTCGAGATTGTATGTTGTTTGCTCACTTGGACGGTAGTGAGGAGGTGGGGGGAGTGGTCACCAGCTGGTCTGTGCTAGCTTCGGAGTTACATGGATCACCACTGCTCACTTTTACGTGAAACCGCTCAAGCCCGAAGTTCTGCTTCGCACAAGATTCAAGAATTAAAGTTGCTAGGATTGCTGAGTATCATTTTGATTATACTGCAGATATGCATGCTGTATGAGATGTGGGGAACTTCCCACTATATAATGATTGTGTTCCACAACTCGTTTTAATCGTGATGGACCATTGAATGAGGAAATATGCCACGCCTGACGGTGAGGACGTAGACGTTGGCAGAAGTTGGAAGCATTCTGGAAGTAGGTGTGATGTGACCATGTCTACATCTAAACTGTAAGTTAGGGTCATGAATTAATTATTTATTCCAGTGGAACACTCTGTTTTTTAAACTTAAATTACTTGGCACGTTTGACGGCATTAATCAGTGGTGTCTGATAAACAAGAAACAAATTGCAATGAAGATCAGAAACTATTATTATTAATTACAAGGGTGCAATATTCAGATTGGGCCACTTTTGATACATATTCAATGAACTTACTTTGTGAGATTGTTACATAAACTGCAACATTAAGGGGCGATCGCATGATTTAAAGGATTGAACTATGTATCTGTTGCAACTCTTTAAAGATTGTTTTGCATTTAACAGACAGTATAACCATACAACCATCTGGATATATGTATTACCATATTTACTCATGTATACTTCGCGCTTTTATTCCAAAATACTGTATTTGATAAAAATTCAGGGGTGCATGCTATACATGGAAAATAAAAAAAAACTACATGGAAAAAAGGCCAAGGTGGGATGGCCAGGGAGAGGAGGGGAGAGAGAGAAAAAAGGCAGAGTTGTAGTCGTAAACTAAGGGGTGTCAAGAGTGGGAGGCAGAGATGTTCTGACCAGTTGTTTTCCTCCATCATTACTCCTCTTCCTTTTCTTTATCTCGACTGTCACCCCTGCAGTAACTAATGCTGTTAGACGCCTAGTTTTTGTGTTTGTCCTTATCCAAATTTCTGTTGTTTCTGTTCCTGTTGCTTAGTGCTTACACAATATGTGGGTTAAAAACTTGTCTGATGACTGCCAGAAGTTTACTAGCTTTAAACTGTTGTTTACGAAGTATGATACTCTGCAATTTGAGGTGGCAGAAACAAAAGTTAGTAGGTGGCAAGGGAAGTAATATGAGGTGGGAACAGCTATCTTTCAGTGGAGAAAGAAAGGAAGAAAAAAAGGTGACACTGTTCTTTCTCCCCCTTCCTCACACAGGAGAAAGAAGGCAAGGCAAAGTGGCAGGGTGGTGGTGGGGTCCCACAATCTCCTGCTTGTCACCACCCCAAGCCACACTCCTGAGCTCTGTTGTCATGGCACATTATGTAGGTCAGGGGGGGGGGGGCAGTAGGCAGAGCAAAGCAAGAGGGGCAGGGAGTGGGCTGGCTGTAGCCTGCCAGCCAGCCAGCAAACCACCTTGGAAGGCAATTTATAGATGATAGCTGACAAGGGAGGCAAGCCACATGCCACTCCCATCCCCAAACATCCTGCTTGTTACCACTCTCTCTGCTGGCACACTCTAGCCAGTGTGAATGTTATCTTTAATCTCTCTTTTCTTTGTTGTAAGCCACAGTTTCCTTCCATCCCCCTGGGCAACATAAGTCGATGCCTCCCTCACGCTGCTTAACCATTTCCTACTCCCTTGTTTTTTCTTTACATGCTAGAAGGCACATAATTTTTTTCCCTGAAACTTGTTGTAAAAATCGTGATGGACACTATACACGAGTATATACGGTATCTATGTATTCCTATTAATCTTTTTTATAGTGTATATATTTTTTGGTAAACATAAAAAGAAAATAAGTAAGGTACGTGTCAGAGTAATTTGATATGCATTATCAGTATTGACAAATTTATATTAGATATTTTGATTCCTGATTTTTCTGACCTAATTTACTATAGGAACAGTACACATTGATGTGTGCTCTAGTATGTCCATTTGTCACTGTACATGTGTGTGGGTTAGATCAGGCATGTAGGTTGTCTGACCTCCCTCATGTCACAGTAGTGTACTGTTGCCATGCAGGATGGCTTGCGCAATAACATGAGGAAGTTATGTAATATTTACAGGCATACAAACATTTACTGTGACATATTATTAATATTTTCTCGAAATCTTCACAAAAACACTTTTGTTATGGCTTATACAGAAAAAAAGCCTAAACATGGAAAAAAGTACCTAATAATTTATTTTAAAAACATGTTAATTTTATAATCTGAGACAACTAAAACTGATTTAACACGAATAATGCTACAGTGAAACCTCAAACTAACGACATTACAAGATGCCCTATAACTATGTCATTAGATTGCTGATATTGTTAGATCTGAGGTAATTAATTCTGATCTCTGCCCACTTAAAAAATAAAAAAATATTCATATTAAAGTGTCTGACTTAAAATAAATATAATTTTATGTATAGGTTTACCATATTTATCCATATACCACCCGCCCCCATGTAAGACCCGTTAAGCTGGTTGACCAGTCTGGGCTGCGTCCTTAATGGTAGTTTTGAATGGTTGTTCCTGTTTTCTGCCTTTTTCGTTTCAGTTTGTTTAATTTTATTTAATTTGCTGTTTCTTTTGAAGACGTCTGTCGGCCGAGGTTGTTTAGCTTCCCTTTGCTTGTTGGGATTTTATTTTTGATGATTTTGATGTCCCTAGTTGAATGGGGCGAGTGTTGGTAGTGTCTTCAAGGCGTCTGAATCGCTCCTTCTATCGGGCATACCCCTTTAATGGTAGTGGAGGGGCGACCTTGATGGGAGGGGAGTCTCAGGGGTTTCAGTTGGTAGAAGGGAGGGGGAGGCAATGGTGCTTGCTTGGTAGGCGAAGAGACGAGCGGAGCTCGCTCTTTCAAGGCAAGTGGGACGAGAAGGTAGCAGGTGAAGTTGACGATCAGTTGGGTGTGGTCCGATGAAGTTGCAGTGCTAATGGTCGTCGACTCAGAGGGAACCTTCTTCCACTAGGTGTGGGTGTTTGCTCGTTCATTTTTTGGGCTAAACGTGGCGAATGGAAGGTCCAATCGCAGCTCAGATATGCGGCTGACAACTGGTGGTTGTGGTGATCACGAGGATTTGGTGAGTCGTCCCGAGTTTCGCCGTTTTCCCCTTCTTGAAGAGAGACTGGATCAGTTGATGGTAGTCTCTGTCTGATAAACAGTTTTATATGTCGAGGAGTTTGTCTCATGATGAGTTCCGAGTCATTTTGAAACATTGCAGTTTGCAACTGTGAAGAGACGGGAAAAGCACTGTCCAAGTCGACTAGGAGTATAAATGGGTGCACAGATTTAATGGAAAGGAGGCAATGAACTGCTGTTTTGGAATTGATAGCGGTACACATTGGAAAATTGAGGGTCGTTAATACCTATGGGTACACCATGTAACCCTTTTAATGAGTGCCATATTTATATATTTGGATCATATGTAACTCTGGTTCAGAGGTGTACATGGTGTGTGACCTTTGCTTTTATATAGGTGCGTTTGTAATATGTGTGTAAAATAGTAAAATAAAGCAAGAAGCCGTGAAGAGTATTGTGTGCGGCGAATGCCTTTTTGGAATATTTTAGGACAAAAGTCGTTTTGTAAAGTTCGAATGTTGAGATTTATTGTCAAAGGTGTGTATTTGGCTTTGCACCATATACTATTGTGAACATAGGCGATGTAGGTTATTATTACTGAATATGTGGATTTAAACCTAAACAAATGTGTGTCGTTTTCTCACTGAGTAATTGCATTCCTGTTGTGGTTGCCTTGAGCACAGATTATACCAGATGTTTCTTGCCTTGTGGGTGGATATGGCTCTATGGAGCATCAATGGTGAAGCCTGGCCTTGGGTGGCAGGCCTAGGATAGAGCGCCTTCTGCTCTGGTAGTTGGTTCACCATAACCCACATTTTTAACATACTCTCAAGAAAAAATTTTTATTGTTACTATACAGTTCCAACTGAATTGCCTATAGACCAAAAACATTCTCTCAAATAACATTAATTATTAAGTGAATTAAATATGTGGACAGCATATTAAGAATTAAATGACACCCCAAAAATATAAATAGCGCACAACACTAAACATATGCAAAAACCAAATTTTCAGGGCGGGAAATTTCGGGATGGGGAAAAAAATTTACCTTAGGAAACAGGACATAATTGGGAAAAAAATCCATTACTGAATAAAATATAAAGTATGCACTCTAACCTGTATGCAAAATAACAGTTAATAAAATGTTTCTTCAAATGATTTAATACTTGTTTGTTTTAACATTTAACAGAAGTTTGAAAATATTTTAGCCTAAAAATTAATTAATAAATACAAGAAAAAGTCCATTCTGGTTTTAATTCTTAATATATTCAACTGAAATTTTTGTGTGTGAGAACCGTCCTAACATCACGTATCCACAATAGTTTCTCAGAGGAACGTTGTAGAAGACACTGTGTAACTGTTACACAATTCAACTATTGGCAGGTATGGCTAAGGTTTATCCTACGAAGCAAATATTACAAATTTGAAATGTAGGTGTCATTCCGGGACTTCATTCCTTAGTTTGTGGTCGTTTGAGCTTGATTTCAGGTAGATAAATTTTGGTTTAAGCAGGCTAGCGAAATACTTTTCCTAAGTAACTGACGTCGACCGGTCCTCACAGGCGTTTGCATGGTGTTATGTCACAAGGGTGTGGTGCTAAGATGGTGAAAGGGTGCCAGCATAGTCATTAATAGGACTAGCAAGGGTCTCTTGTGCCTGCAGGGTCGTGGTCGAACACCTGAGCTAATACCAGTGAGGTGTCTGTCTAGCTGACTGCGGTGAATACTGTTACCTGTCGGACATGTTTTGGGCCTGTCCACGCCACAACCACACTGTATAAGAGCACTGACTCTAGTCACCTATGGGCTGGTGACACGCCAACGGTGAAACAGATACTCTAAACGTTGAAACAAAAAACTCACCAATTGTTCAGTTTCCAGAACACATGTATTGCACGTAACGTAATGAAGATGGTACAAGATCCGGGTTAGCGGACGAGCGAATTAGGCCTCATGGGAAGCCATGTTGGGAATGCTCACACGTCCGGGGACGTGACATTTACTCTCAATAAGCAGAGCTGGAGGGGGGGGGGGGGCAGCGAGTCTTCCCCGTGTCGGTACTCTCTCAGTGGGCGTTAGTTAAGCAAATGTTTTAGGTATTTAATTTTACTATTACAGCTAAATAAATGGAAGGTGAAAAGAGAAAAATTGAAGCCCTTGAGCGCATGCGGGAGTGACACAAAACTGACGTGTCTGCCCGTTCAATGAAGACTGCCGTAACCTTGGCGCGGAGCCTTGGACCAACGTCCGGTGCTCCCGCCAAAACCAAAAATCACTTAACTGTGAAATGAAATGAAACGATACATACAAAATATGACTCTCTTATTCATTAAATACAAATATTGCTCAAACTGAATTGTGCACGTAATGTTTGTGTCTTTCAAATAATGTGTTTACCATGTTCGTGCATCATGTGACTTTACAATATTATTACTAAAATGTTACTAATACTAAATATACTCTGCTCTTTACGTCTATATACCCTTGTTCACATAACCAATTTCCATTACCATGAAATGTTAACTGCAAGTTTAATTATATGGTTCACAAGACTTTTGCGTCTGTTAAGGTGGCGCACTAACCCAGTGTCTGGTTGCGTGCGGGGTAGTTGCACTCAATTGCCCTAGGCTGCACTACATGTACACTGCACTGATATACACGGTGACGAGTGTGGAGCGAATAAAAAGGCTTTGGGCCTGGCGGCGTCAAATACCCCCTCCTCAGTGAGCGTTGACTCCTTCTGTCTGCCTGGTGTGCGGTGGTGGGGTGGTGCCCCCTCCATGTTGTGAACTTGTTCCCTTCCCTGCTGACCCATGCCAATCCCTTCTAGGCGTCGTCACGCCGGGTGTCGGTGTGTTCCGTGTGTTGTCGGTTTGCCCTACTTTCTCTTCTCCATGATGACCGCCGTGGTTGGTTTGCCCACGGTGTCCTCCAGGCATCGCGGCACTTGACGTCCCCTTGCCTGCTGGTATTGTTGGGGGTTCGGATTGTTGTTCTTCACCCTTTATCCTGTCTCCCGTGGCCCGCAGTTCGTCGTAGCGGACTTTACGTGTAGCCTTGCTCCTGTCTTGACGGTATAGACGCTTTGGCCTAATTGGTACAGAAAGTGATGGGGTCCGTTCCATTTCGTAGCTAGGCCTGCACAGAAATTCTTGCTGAGGGCAGACTGTGGGTGCTCCCTTACGTAGACCTCGTCCCGTGGGCGCAAGTCCTGTGGTTGGCGTGTGGTGGTTGGTGTCCATTTGCTCGTGTATTGTGCTTGTCCCTCGCGTACCTCTTGCAGTGTTTGTTGCCACTGTGCTTCCCGCGATTGTCGCTCTTCCGGTTCTACCCTCGGACAGGCCAGTTCTCCCAGTCGCGTCAGGTTCCTGCCTTGAAGGATTTCTGCTGTCTTCCCGGTGGCATCGTTGACTCGCATGCGTAAACAGAACATTGCAGTGGGAATGTGTTGGGACGAGGTGTTGTGTTGGTTACCCACTCTTATGCGCAGCTGTACCTTCAACTCTTGATTCCTTCTCTTACTCAAATTTTCTACTTTTTAGACTCTAATTTTTCACTGTTTCTCAAAATAGGGTTGTATAAATGGAAAGGACACATCAGAAGGGGGTCGCATCAGCGGGATTTTACTGTATGCGGATAAGAGAAAATAATAAATATAATTACTGCCAGTATAAAATAAAACAGCAACATGAGTGATAGAGAAATCTTAACTACAAGAATGATAACAAAAAATTTAGTACATAAGCTCAAGGAAAAAGAAACGTCTCCACTTAAAAAAAAAATTTAGGAAATATAGTTCACATGCAAGATAAATATCACTTACAGTTTTGTGATGCTGGTATATTATTTCGAAATGCCTTGAAGAACATCTTCCCACATTACAATGAACTTCCTGGAACTACGAGCAACGTTGACCATGCCGTCTGTTGTCCACACACATTTTACACCAAACTTCTGTATAGCTTCCTATAGCAACAACAGCCTTAAAGCAGTCGAGTCTTCTCTTATTGTGACACCCAAACCTTTTTAACTGTTTCTTGATATAGAACATCTCACTTCTCTTGTTATAAGTCGAAAACTTCACTATTATTAGTCTCTCACTGTTTGACTTTAGACAAACCTAATAACTTCTCTTAATATTGAAGAGCTGCAAATCTACTCCTTTTTGCTTTCCAATATGAATGGAAATAGCATCTGTCTTCTTGTTCATGGTTCCCTTCACACAGAATATTCTTATACTATTCCTTCTCTGGAACTGTTCCAGCTCGTCACTTTTCTTCATGCACCCATTTTTCAACACATTTATCTCCATCTTAAGCTTACAAATGTCTTGTTTTGTAGATTCACACATGGCCATTGAAATTAATATTTTTTTCCCAGTTCCTGTAAAACTTTCTCCGCCACTATCTCAGTAATGGCTTCCGTAATCATCTTTATCATTTCACTACTTCCCAGGAGCACTTGTACGGTGTTTATGATTGTTTCCGAGAGTTCCGTGTTTAAGTCACCCCTGACTGTGCTGGCTTTCGCTATTTGCAAGATGGAATCCATGGCGAGAGAGTTTCGGTAGCTTAAAACCACCACTTTCAAGCAAAACCACAAAATAATTTTACTATCACTGGATGGAAGAATTAGTTAATTCGTCTTACAAGTTCTTGTTTCAATTACCACAGTTTTATTCACCTTCCTGGAAACGTTTCCTGGAGCTCACGTCCCACGCGTCTAGCTCATACCTAGGTCGGACTTACTATTAAAATAAATTGTAATTAATTTCTTAAAATTTTTCTACACCAGTGATATTTTAATACATGCTTTATGCAAAAAAATGGCAGGTTTTGATGCATTAAATTAATCTAAATCTGGTCAAAAATTTTTTTCCAAAACACAATCCTCTCCTCCACTCCCCTTCCAGTTTTACGATCATATTCTCAATGAGTGGGGGGAGGGGTTATAACAATAGGGTTCTACTGTATGTTTTTCAAAAGCAAATAAAGTTTTCAAACATCTGAATTGCCACATGTTGTCAACGAGAGGTTTCTTCTCGATAATAAAAAATTTATTACATACAATATATTACAGTATTCTTACAATAGCCAACTTATTATAAGCGAAGGACAACACTCAAATTTTTTTCTCATCAAAAAGTACACTACTCTTTCAAATCCGGAATTGTTCTTTTGCAAAAATAAGAATCAGTGACATATTTTAAAATAAATTACATCAGCTTAGTACGTATTAAACTCACCTGAGGTATCTTTTCGTGATCAGAGTCAGACACAACAGGTGAATAATCTGATGAAGATGAGTCACCACTTCGAAAGCTGTCTTCCATCAGAGGAGGTGAAGCACATGGTGAAATGGATGATGTAGAGGGACTTGTGGGACTCCAAGAAAAGTCATCCATGCTGCCACGAGTACAGCTATCATCTGGACTCATAGAGCCCAACCGGCTTGTTAATCTACTAACCACTTCTTCTTTCATAGGGAAGCCACTGCAGCAAACCAACATGTATATGTAATTGCAGAAATGTCAACCATACAGCACATCTTAGAATATTACACCATAAAAAACTATCCATAATATATGAAGGGCATGGGGAGAGACAATGGTAACCCACAATGTATCACTACTGAGTTATGCACATGTAAAGATAAGGTACAATTTGATTACGAAATTTAATTAAAATCATCATTCTTTAAAAATTATGATTTAGTTACTATAGTGTGTACAACCAATGAAAAATAAGCAACTACACAATAATAAAATAATATTTATCACTATTTTATTGGTGTAATTAGCTACGAAAGCATGGTTTGCAATATAATCATTTGTGCACTGCGCTGCTATTTGTGGTTATATTGCTTAATCTCTTACATCGTAGTGCACAGCATGAGTTTACTATTGCGTTCCAGCATAAAACTCAAACATCTTAAAATTGTCGGTTACCATAGTATTCCCCCATACCCTTCATATGTGTTCCACTTCATAAATTTTTTCCAAGAATGTTACCTGTTTGAAAATTTTAAGTCATCCAGCATAACATTGCTCGGAAAAAATTAAAAACTCATATAGCAATTGAAGTCACATAGCCAAAACAATACAGCTGCAAAGATCAGCTGATTGAAATTCAACCAACCAAAAGTTTTTAAGATAGAAGCAAAGACAGACGTAGTTTGAGTTTTATCCGCACAGGTTGCATTATGTTCCCAAGATCCATATAGTTGAAGAACGTACAATAGGTTGCAGCACCTTCATTTTCCTCTCCCGCTTCATACCTGCAAGCAAGGCTGATGTCCGGTCAGGGTCCAGCTGATAACGCGTCACCACTTATGTTTAGGCATTTACGATGAAGCCGGTTTCGGCTGTTTCCGTAACCTTGCTTCGGGTACGTCCGAACTCACCACTCCCTCTTGCCCCACGTCTTATCCGCATTGCTTGCAAGATAAAGAGCTCCCACCAACTGCACTACCCGACTTTTCATGCCGCACAGTGTGTAATTGAAAGCAGCCAGCCGGCCAAAAATTGTACTTTCCACTATTCTTTTTTAAGCATTGCTGCTGATCATTCTTATTTTCAAAGCTCTGAAGTATGAAAATCAACTGGTTAACAGTCCCTGTCTGGTTGTTGACCCTCCAGGAAATTGGGAAGTTGTAGTTCCTGCTATGATACAAAACATGCTGTGAGGCAAGTGTGCAGTCCAAATTTCGAAGGGGTACAGTGAGGCAGTCAGTGTTCACACTTACTGAATAAACACTAATATAGCAGCTTAAGTGTACTTTTCAAACTTAACTTAGTTATGGTCGAAAAGTACTGAAATATATTTCTTTGCAGCTCTAAAAAAAGGTGTGCATATTAACAGTGCACTTCTCAATCATGCAAATATTCATTGACTTTTTAAAGGTACTGCCCCCGTCTTCCACAAAGAGGCTTTACCTGGGCTTTCTTTACGTATTTCTGTGCATGGCAGAACAATGACTAGTTGCAACCAGGCACAAACACAACAATTATTAACTCTTTTCTGGCACTATGCGCTCTGTCACTGAGAGAACGATGTTCGAGCTGTGCAACATTAGTGATATAACTGAACAAAATGATTACATTTTGAACTTTAAACAGAACAGTTGGGTGTACAGGATTACCATGAATTAATTTTAACCTTTTAACTGCTGTTGAAGAGATAACTCTTCCTTAAAAATATTGCTGTGTGTTCTAAAGAAGAGATATATCGTCAGTGCTGTTTACCATATGCAGCTGTAGATACCTTACCTCGTCTGGACCTCTGACGCCTCTTAGCGATAGTTTTATGTACTGTGGTGTGTTATGAATGCTTTTCTAGTCCTCTTTTGGTGGTGTTAGGAACTACGCGAGTCTAAATGAACCAACAATAGAATGCATTGAATGGTTGTCTTGTGCCCGCTCCGAGTAATTTGCACGCTAAGTGTTCGGTTATTTTTCGCGCACCAAGTTTTATCTTTGTTGTCATAAATTATTTTTGTAGTTTATATTGCTGAGTATGTGTCTTGATAAGTTTTGTCTTGTATTCTATCACATGCAATAAGGCATTTTACGAGGCACAGTATAGTATTATATGTGTTTAGATACTGTTTTCCTAATCCACTAGTTTTCTGTTGTGACTGTAAATAATTCGTCCATTTGTCTTTATAGTTATTATTTTTTGACAATGATTTTGCAATGTAAGAGTGCAACAATATATTTTACGAGAGAAATTTTAGTTTTTACTCAAGATGTAAATAATTTTCTGTATGCCCAAAATGGAAAACAAACTAAAAAGGGGGGAAATATCTTTCCAATCCTCTGGTCCTTTACTGGCTTTGAAATGATGTGACAAAAGGGAAGTGTGGATGCTTAGTACATGTCACACAGTAGAAATGATGGATAACAGGTAAGACTGACAGAAAGAGTGGCCAGAAAATCATGAAACCAAATTGTGTTCTCGATTACAACTCTTGTATGGGATCAGTGGATAGAACCAATATGGTAATTAGTACCACTGAATCAGTATGAAAAACTCTAAAACGGTACAAAAAATTATTTTTTCATGTACTAGATCACGCAGTTTTGAATGCTCACACACTGCATACAGTAGTTACAGACAAAAAAATGCCTATTGCAAAATTTCACTTATCTCTCATAAGGCAATTATTGCAGAAGCATAGCAAAGAAAGGAGGAGATCGAGTGGAGGAAGAACGTCTGAAGAAGACACACCTTTGCGCTTGAAACGACACTTTCCAACAGCAATTACACCACACGGAGTGAAAAAATTTCCCACTCGTAAATGTGTTGCATGTACACGTCACAGTAGTTGCCGTGAGACGAGGTACGCTTGCAAAGACTGCAATGTAGCTCTATCATTCCGTGCTTCAAGCATTACCACACAAAAAAAAATTTCTGAAGTACTTTTAGTTACTTCAAGCTATTCTCAAAGCAATTATTATAAAAGCTTATTTATTGTCTGCTGTACAACTTAGAGTGACAAAAAAACAAGTTGCATATCACTTTTTTTTGTAGATATTTACCAATGTAATGGTTTTCTGCATTTCATTTTATATATTAGGGCCTGTGTATGAAAATTGTTATTCCTGTATTTTATATATCTATGTTTTATGTTATAAAACTTATTAGATAAAATGAAAAAAATTAAAAAAAGCTTGGTTTTAAATTTTTTTTACTGAATTAAATAAAACATAAAAATGTTTTTATAACAGCAAAAAAAAAAAAGTTTATTAGATAAGCTTACCTTTCATGTGCAACATTGAATAAATGCAAACGTCTGTGTCAACTTATTTTCCAACTGAAACAAAGCTTTGGCTTTAGCAGAGACTGTAAACTTGTTTGTGGTTTAATTCACCTTTGAATTTTAGTACAGGTAAATGTATGTAAATTTAATTCATTTACAAGTCAATAGAAGTAAAGAAAAAAATTGTGCAAAGTAGTAATATGAAACATTTATTTTATAAATATATACAAAACATTTAGAAAATTAGAAAAACATGCGTTACTGTAATTTTTTATTTTGCCAATATTCTGTGTCGCATGTAAGTCAGACGAATAAAACTGAATTTAAGTTTGACAGAGAAAAAACTTCATTCCCGAAACGTGAAGAGGAATCTTCTGGACTGGTTTCACGAATAGGTATAAATGCGAAAGATGAATGATTTTTTACAATGTAAGGCTGTATGTAATTCTGTTTATGGTAAACAGAAATCTCAAAATTGTCAGTCAGTCACAGAAGGTGAAAGCTAATTTGTTAGCTCAACAGATAGCCATTGAACATGAAATAACGCTATCAGAAATGTAAATATCTTGACGCGTTTTGGTGGGGAGCGGATAGTCTGTCGGCGAGGGTGCGATGGCGAGGCGGTAGCGTGCTAAGCCAAGGATGCACTCCCGAAGCGTCGACCGCCGTCTTCCTCGTCGGACTCTCCCCACCTCGTAAGGTATATTACAGCGAGGGAAACTAGCGTTGCAATGGAGGTTGTGCTTCCACAGTAGGTGTAGCTGAAGGTGGATGGGAGGAAGTGGCAATAACGGCGCGCGGCTTACGGCTCCTCCCAGATGTAGGTTGCTTATGACGACCCGATATCAAATTCCAGTGGCGATCCTATGAGATGCAGGGCTCACAGGTGTCTAGCAGGCGGATGGGTTTGTCGACAATGGAAGGTATGGCGAGTGAAGAAAAGAAAGGAATGACGTTGCTGCGTGGTTTATTGGCATACGCCAACAATGACAACTGAAACACCCTGTGCATAAAAAGCCTGAAGGGCATGTAGGAAAAAACCGAAGAGCACTAGCTAACGTGGGGAGAGTCGTTGATGCAGGTGATGACGCCTCGGAAAGCGGCTCTTGGTCGGCGAAGCTGGACAGCTGGCGTAGAAGGCCCTCACAGTCATGATGGGCACTGCTGGAAGGGATCCGGCGGTCGCTGGTCTTCCGGGCCTGGAGCTGTAGCTTTAAGGTACGGTGATGGTAGAGAAATCTACTGCAGCAGAACTGAACCTTTCAGTTGTAGCAGAGGTACTGCTCAGAGCAAGTGGTAAACAGATTGCTACTCGATGACGAACTAACTGAGTGACGAGACAGCTGGCTCTTCTGGAAGGGGTCCGGCGGTCTTTGGTCTTCCAAGCCTGGGCTGTAGGTTGGTTGCAACTGAACTGCTACCGACTGTACTGAGCGGTGAGTAGATCGCGACTTGATGACGTACTACTCTTTGGTGGCTCGTGCTCCCTCTTTTATACCCTTCTCGGGTCGGTCTGTGGTGATTGGCCGGTTGCTCGCCTAATGAAAGATGGCGCGGACGCAAGGGGGTGGTCCTTCCCTCTCCTGGTGTCATCCATGCTGTGGGTGGCGTGTCTACAGGCAGCAAGACATCTTGTAGGAAAAATACGTTAAAATATGTTTGCCCAGGGTTTTTGTGAACGAAGGATAACTAAGGATGGGTTAGGTAGGCTTTATATGAAATACTTGGTGTCAGGTTAGAGTGCACTAACGTGTGCGGGAGTAATAAGGGTCAAAAGGATAAACATTACGTGCACGAATATGGAACGGGCAGGATGAGGCGGCGGCTTCACAGCACAAGATGCTGCGAGCATGCGTCAATCTTGCCTAGAAAATGAAATAAAACAGAGTTGGGAATCAAATAATTGCTTAGAGAATGAAACAAAATGTTAAAACATTAGTTCCCGCAAATTAAAATTACGCATAAGCGATGTCTAAAATTAGTTAAAACTGAAGTGCAGAACGTTTTAAAAAATTTTTTTCACTTTAAAACAACTAACTAAAAAGAAGGGTCGCTGGAGAAAAAGAAGACGTTGCAGCTGCAGTTACTCTCAGGTCTATATCTCTCAATGCCTATGTTTACATGAGATACAAAGTTCTCATGCCACTTACGGGTTTTGGTGACTCTCAGAAAATTTACTAGAAATTTAATATGGAGGGCAGGATTTCAATCCAAAATGGTGATGGTCCTAAAGCTACACCTAAAACCATTGACAAAACAGAGTGCTTAACAATTCTGTCATTTGACGAAATGAGAGTAGATTCAACGTTTTGCTATGATCAAAGTGAAGATAAAATACTTGGTCCAAATAAATCACACAATTTGGCTGGAGGACTGGATTCAAAATGGAAATATGTAGCCAATATTTTATGACTTCCATTGGAAAGTTTACAAAATAACTTATTTCTGAACTTACAAGAGCAATTGAATAACTGTAAATTTCTGTTGTGGCAATTTTAAGTAAAATGGGCGGAAATAACATAGTGTTACAGATACCACATCAGTGCTCAGCCGGAGCAGTGTTATGACAACACTCAGAAGGATATCCTTACTATTGAGAGCCGGCTGACATATATAATGAGGGGGCAGGGCCACCAAGGTGTGGTTGTTCATCGGACTTGTCAGCTGGGGTACCGCCAGGTCGACTAGTGAGCCATCCCCTTGCTGAGATACTCTGTCATTCAAGGGCTGGACATCTGGGACTCTGCTAGGTCACAGCCATGCTCACGTGTCTGCATGTCAACAGCAATAATACTCAGTGGTACGTCGCTTGGAACTAGGTTCTAATATACTTCTACAGAGTGTTCGAAAATTTATACTACAAACTTCTAAGGCTAGTAGAGGGGACTGAGCAGACAATATTTTGAATAGGAAACCATGTCCGGAAACGTGCAGTTTCCGTGCTACAGCCATTACAATGTGTCAGACGTGCCTGTGTTGTTTTTCGACCGGATAGGACGTCACAAGGTCACCTGATGGCATGTGACGTTTACCCTGCCGACGGCAGAGAATCACCTGATGGCATATGACATTTACCCAGATGTAGTATCATGCCTGGAGACCCATTCACCAATCAACATGGTTCAGTACACGTTTGCAGGATACACGGACATGATGTTGGTGTATGGCGCAACGGAAGGGAATGGAAGAACATCTCATTTGTTGAATCAAGAGCAATATCCACAAAGCACAACTCCGTCGCTACCCTTTTTGCTAGAATTGTGCGACAGCTTCCGATAATGAGGTACCTTCACCATCGAGAGGTGGAACTGTTGTGCTCCAAAGAGATGCCGAACCCCTGAATTGGAAGAGGCTGTACTGCACTATGTTGAATAAGACCTGTCAATAAGTACGCCAATAATTGCACGTGCATTGTGTATTTCTAACAGCGTAGTGTGGGAGGTTCTGCCCGAGCAAAAACTACATCCTTACCACCACCAAAGGGTACAGGCGTTGCAACCAGCCGATTTTGCACCACGTGTTATCTTCTGCACGTAGTTTCTGCACCGCTACATTGATGAGCCCCTCTTTCCACGAAGAATTCTGTTCACAGATGAATGTGAATTCACGAGGGAGTGTGTTCTCAATCCTTGAAACAGCCATGTCTGGCAGACACATGTCAGGGGATTTCAATACAGATTTTCAATCAGTGTGGTCAGGCATTCTACATGGTCAAGTGATTGCCCGTACCTTCTTCCAACCAGGTTAACGGGTGCTGCTTACTTGCTCTTCCTACAGGACGTATTGCCTGTGTTCTTGGATAAAGTGCCATTGAATTTCCGTTAAGAACTGTGGTTTCAACACAATGGTGCACCGCAACATTTTACCTATGACGTTAGGAACATCTTAACCGACGATTCGGGCAGAGTGATGGATAGGCCGGGTGGTCCTATTGCATGGCCCCCACGATCGCCTGACTTAACGCCATTGGACTGTTTTCTGTGGGATCGTATGAAAACTATGGTCTACGAGACTACTGTCAAGACCAAGGAAGAACTTGTAACATGAATTTCCGAACACCATGTAAAAAAAGCTCCCCTGTATTCAGGCCTTAGGCCAAGATTGTACGACGCCAGTCCTAGATCTGTATAGAGAAATTTCTGTGTAGATTAAATCCCCTTCTAGTCAATATTGAAGAGTCTTATAATTTACCTTAATGCCTTGTCAAAAAGTAACTCGGGAGTCTCTGTTGAGTGGTGGATACAGTAAGTTGCCTCCCGACTTGTAGAAAGAACTAAATATGTTATCATCTAGTACATTATTGGAAAATCGTTACAGTATAACCTTTGCGTGGGTTTTGTAGATAGGACACATGCCATGAAGTTTTCATGAAATAATATTTTATATTATTATAATACAGGTCCCTTGTGAAAAAGTTATTAAGAAAGATTATGTGTAAGCCATTATTGAAACACAGAACTGAAATTTTCTCCATAACTTACGCCTCTTGTGGTGGTACCTACACCCATGTTGCTCAGGCTAGTCAGCGGCGACACTTTCTTATCTCAGGGTTTGTTCGTGGATTCGTGCAAGAAGAAACCGACGTCTCAAAATAAATTCACTGTTCAAAGGTACCTTTGGTTTATTTTGGATAAAGTAATCCTGCACGCAAAGTACACTGCCACACGTGGCCAGAAAAAGCTTATTACTGAGTTACATTATTAGTGATATTGGTGAGTCGCGTGTCCATCTCCCGCTAACATTCCTTATTAGCACATATCAAGAAAGCGAAAAAGATAAACTAAATAGAATTTAGTTAGAGCTTGTAGCGTCCACGTGGCCCAGTACTACTGCCATCCCAAGTTTGGGCTCTCTTCCCGCATCTCATACCAACAGTTACAGCGCCGTGTTACCTCAACGAGAGTCAGAACAAGAAGAAGGCCGAGACGGTGTCCACAAGGGATACATCGCCTTGGCAAACTGAGGTCAACATGGCGACTTCTGGGATTGTTCTCAGTAGCGCAAATATAAATTTTGGGTACAAGGTTACTACTAATTAATCTGTCATAAATTCCAACAAAATATATTAATTATATGCACTTGGCTGAAAAACATATTACACATTATAATTAATTATATAATTTGAATAAGTTGCTTGGTGCTCATTTTGCTGCACTCACGCGATGTTACTTTCCTTGGAAACTCCCAGCATCCTTCACTCATTGTCCTCCTCAGCCGAGGCGCCGGCCTGTCTGACCGCTAATTCCACACCTCTGTCTTTCTGAGTCCAAATCAGTAAAAATTGCATAAAAGTTGTTACTGCAATTTTACACAAAAAAGTTACTTAAATAAATCTCATAAAATTGCACGCTGATTCAAACGAGCCCAAACATCGCTAGCTTACTACAAATTTGACTATTCATGGAACTTAGTACATTTTCTGACTTACTATTTCATAATTGTCCTAATAACTTTGCATGGGATAGCTACACATCTTGTTATCCTAACACCCTTGCACCCTCCTGCAATTACATTAACTTACTAACAGTGAAGTTGACGTACGACTCACCATACCAGCTGTACTTGATATTAAATTAGATTCAGCACCATGCTGTTTAGCATGTGTACATATTTAAGGTTACAATGACCGCACACTCTACGACAAAATACAGAAATTACACATGAAACCTTTTCTTTTGAAGGCATTAAGTTAGGAATTTACATCATTAAGGGAAAGAGGAAACAACTACGTACTTTAAACTGAGACTATGATTTTATGTTATAAATGTTCTTGCTGCTCCTGCCGAACAACGAGGCTTAGCTGGGCTGACAAAAGCACATCAATATTATTACTACAGATATGCAGAGGCCAGCTACACCCAACCACTGGTATGTTGAAACCTGCAGCCCTTAAATGGCAATAGCTAGCAAACATCAAAATTATGGGATGGTACCCCTGGTGACATTACACTCTTCACATTCACTTTATAACGCAATACTCGCCATGAAGAAAAATTTGACGTACAACTGTTCTTGCATCACAAAATATCCTGAAAATCTATAAATAGGTAATTGTTTTTAATTGGTTGACAAGAATTTTTGTGTGTTCAACTCTAGTTTTATTCAACCAAAATGAAAACAATGGCACAGTGCTTTTGGTTTTATTATGCAGGAAGAGTAGTCAATATCATTACAGAAATTGATTAAATAATTTTTTATAAGTGCATTGTTAGTCACAAAACACCTATGCCGTTTCAGAATGCTTTATTAATTTCTTGACAATCTTCGTTTGGCCTACACAATTATCTTCAGAAAACGAACTCGCTAAAATAATTATAACAAGTCGCTTTAACCAGGAGGTATTCTAAAGTTTTTTCTTGTATCAGAAGCATCGGCGGTACTTACGATAATTCAACACCAACAGATTTTAAGTACAGGTTCAGACAAGTGTTATTGAAATCTGAAGTTCCTTTGCCACAAGGAGCATGTACTGAGGATGATGGCCTAAGACAAAATCATTATCCGACCAGCCAGATGTTTACAGAGTTACATGTAAACGTCCCAGAAAACTAGGACGAAGAAAACGAGAAGGCTCCTGGGGATAATTTGGTTACACCCTTGACAACGTCATAGAAAGAGAATGAAGAATTAAGATATGTAGCTGGATATTTAATTTATTCAAGTGGGGATGGTTTGAAAAGTGTGGAAGAAAACAGAAATGGAGGATATTAATTTTTTTAATTGCTACTACCTTATGATTAATTAAATTTTGTTTGTTGTTCATAGTGTAAATGTGTACTTTATGTACGTACAGTAACTGATTATATTGAAATGCTCAATTGCAGAAAATTAACTATCCCGTTGTCAAAAATTTTATAAAACATCTAATATTCTCAAGAAATGTTTAATACACATCATGGGTTAGGATTGCAAAACTGTGAAGGTGTTGCAAAAACTTTATTTTTTTTTTTGTGAAACTGGAAAATTGTTTTCCACAGGTAAACAGAAATAGTTTTAACGAAGTTTGCATAAACTGAAACAAATATAATCTACGCCACGAGCGCAAAAAAAATGAGAAGAAGCTTGCACAAGGCACTTAAAAAACACCCGACATTAAGTTGATTACAGATAATTTAATATTTTTCAGTATGCTTGTTTATTACATTCGTGTGATGTAGGGCCAGTAAGTAATGTACACGCGTACCTGTAGAATTACTTACCTGGCTCTCTGTATTATGTCCACGCAGTGAGCATTTTGATGCTGTAATTATTTTTTCTTTTGGCTAATTCGTATATTTTCATCACTTGTTCATATAAAATAGAGGTGTATTGATTCAATAGTACTCAAAAAATTACATCTCAATTCACTCTAAAGTACATGTATTGATTATCTCTCTTTAGAATACAGTCTTCAAAAATGATTCCTTTATCGCAAAAGACTTATGAACATATTTGTTATTTAAATACCTTGAACACTCAAAACATTGTACTCATGATGTTTGAAATACTATGCCTTAATATGTATCGGATATCGTCCACCAGGAAATACGTCAGACGAATCGGCTATACGAGCTTGAAACAATATGTTGAACAGTTTTTTTGTAGGTATAAGCAGTAAATTTATTTCCCTCCTCTCTTTTGTGACAACATAATATTAAAAAGAAAAACAATTTACACATCTGTAGAAACGTTTAGCTTTATGAAGCGGTTACATAGGCTACGAACGAGTTCGAATCACAGTATCTTCTCATTCAAAGTAAACTAGTTTCAAGTGTAGTTTCAAACAACATATTTTCTCTGCTGCTCTCGTATTGGCTACTATAATTTATGAGCTGTGTAACAAATATGGCTAATTTTTGTGTGACATTTTGCGCTTGTTACATAAACTATTAGTTTTAAGTGTTTATATCAGTTTTACATGCATAACAACAGTATTGCTGTTAGGGTTAGATGCAATATAATAATTAGTCACAAATGTTTAGTGCAGATGTGATAATTATGTATGGTACATTTCAATTTGAGGCTAGAAAGTTCTTTATTTTACTTGGTTTACGCATGTAGCCTTGCTAACATGTTTAGCTTTAAACACGATCAAACATTTCTACCAAATGTATTCAACTAAAAATGTTTAAGACTTTAGTGTGACCATAGCCTAAGATACTGGTATATGTTTCAGCCGTAGATGCGGGCTCGGCTGCAGTGTCGTCACAGAGCAACCCCCGAAGAGCCATTATTTAAACCGACCCGCTCGGGCGAACCTATCTTGACACCAACCTGCCTTGTTGCATGTTCGTTAGCTTTCAGAAGATGCTGCTGAAGCAAGGAATAAACATTCTCCTCAGTACAGAGATGTTTCCGAGAAAACTTACTCCTGAACAGAGTAACAGTGCTGTTTTAAATAGATTGCTATTATTATCTCTGGAGATTTATACTCAAGAAAACATCAAAATGATAAAAGAGGAATACATTTTCTGAGACACATTGCAGCCAGGGCCAGTGCATGATAATTTGGTGCCCAGGAGGAAATTCCTGACGGCGTTCTACCCCCTCCACTTTTTTATTTTGAACACGGAAACCGCAACTGAGTTTTTCTGATTGTTGAAAGTACTCGAAAAGTTTTTGAATTTGTATCACTATAGTAACACGTACGATATAGACTCAACGGCACAAACTACCCGTACTTCTCCCGACTTAATGTGAATCCCAAACATGCGATTATATAAGACTTATTGTTTGTCGTTTTAAATAACTATTTACAGTAAGTAATAGTCAGGTACGAAATTCTATAATATGCTATTTTCATTGATTTTATACTACCGAAATGTAAAGTATTAGGCGTGTTGTCAACCATCCTGCCGCCTGGCTTCTTAGTACTCTAGGCAAGTTCGCTTATATGGTAGCACTGGCCGTCATTGCAGCTCATAATAAATTAAATATTAAGTTGTGTGCGGAAACAATAATGTAAAAGATGATAAAAGGTAAAGGAAGAGGAAGAAACGCACAATAAGGATGATAAGGATAACAATATGTTATAGTTAACAGATAAAGAAACGCATAAAAAATTAATTGTAAAGTTCACTAAAAATAATATACGTACATATGTTGTGATAATATTTTGTCCGTCCTCTTTGCTTAGTAGTTAGAGCTGACTTGTAGGTCAAAGTTCCCGGGTTCGATTCTCGACAAAGGAAGAAAATGAAAACAGTCACCACCCCGGGTTCAGGACTGGGTGTTGTGTTGTCCCCACATATACATACTGCGGAAGACAATGATGAACCACCGTAGTTACATCCATGCCTAGTCGCGCCTGTGCGGTACCCCTGAGGTTACAACCAGCCCGCGGCTCAAAACTCATCAGGAAAATTATAATACTGTAAGATACATTTTCAAATACCTAGTTTTTAATTAAATAATTTATAAATAAAAATAATAGTATATATTTTAGTTCTTTATCTATTTTTATTTAGTAGCAACAATGAATATGTATTAATGCGAGGAGAAAAATATGTATTTGTATATTTAAAGCAATTTTTTTAATGGCAAGGTTACGGCATTTTGCCTTCTCTTACACTTAACCATTATCATACAAATACAGAATACAATATCTTGCAAGTATAAAAAGAGTAAATAAATACTAATAATATTGCATATAAAATTGCAGATTACGATAACAAAGACACTACATTAATAAAAAAAAGTATAACATGAAAATTGTATTATGTAATTGACACGTCATACAAAATTATTGAGAAGTAAACCTAATACATTGTTTGAAAAATGTAACATTCAGTAAGTTAGTACAAATACACTTCAGAAAATATATAGATTAATATAGGTATGATGAGCATGCCGTTATATATAATACAGGTGCGAGAATGCAATATTAAAGGAAAAATGCAATATAACTTATACCTGTACAGGACTACAGAAAATTAAAAAGAACAATGTAAAATTAAAATTAATAAATGATATACAAACATAGCTAAGGTGTAATAACTGACATTATCACGTAAGTAACCTTAGGATAATTCAATGTCAAAAAGTACTATCATTTTTATAACAAGGAAATCAAGGAACTACCAGACAGTGAAAGACTTTGAGAAATAGTGTAATTTATGTGTAGGAATGGAAAACTGATGCGATACTTAGGTGCGTGTTCCGAAATTATGATTTTTCCTCCAGGATTTTTAACCGGGATACTAGGTATTCAGGACTTAAATATGGTGAAAACAAGGTCTTGTACGTAAGAACTAAGCTAAGAAGTAAGCGCCTCTCAGTAAGACGTAGGCAGTTACATTTGTCAATGAATTCTGAGACGTGATCACGAGGCTTTAGGCCAAAAACAAAATAAGCGCAAGCATTTCGTATACGTTACAACTTTTTTTTCGGTCATTCCTAATGTACCAATTTGCATTATTTGGTAAATGTGATTTGTAAGCAGTGATAGAAAATATTAGTATCCAATTCTTCTAGCACTGTTTACAAATTGCATTTACCACATAAATAAATTAGGGCAGGAATGTTAAAGAACACATAAATTTAATTGGTTCTTCAAACAAACATTTTTGATTTATACTCTAAAACAAATATTACAGCTTTAAAACTAAGAATTTTTACATGAGGGGTATAGAGGAATCTTGTTTATCTTTAGTCATTCTTATATCATCTACTATATTAGCTAATGTGGTACAAGTGCTGTGTCTTGCTCGGAAACCGGACTGATAAGTATCCGAAAGATCATAATTATTCACATAAATATATATTTGTTTCTGGACCAAAAACTCAAGTGCCTTAGAAAGAGCTGGTAACATGCTGATTGGCCAAAATTGATCTAATTTGGAGGCCTTAGAATTTTTGGGTAACTGTTTCACTATAGCTAACTTCCAGTTGCTTGGGAAGGAGCACTGAAAAATCTAACTATTAAACATTTCGGTAATATGTATGAAAATAAGACATAGCCCTTGCTAACCTAAACACAGTTAGTAGAATTACTAAGAATATGACAATGGATAAAATATTCAAGGAAGCAAAAAATATAAGGACGAGAGTAATATTTTGGTAAATCTTTCTGAAGACTTAAAATGTTGAATTTAATTGTAGTGTTATCAAACTAATATCTAATATGTTGTAATAATATTTTCAACTCTAACATTTTATTAAAATGCAGTAAAGTTTTAATTTTCTATACAGAAATGTATTTAGTAACTATTGTCTTACATATTACAGTTAATTTATTTTTATTTAAGAGCTGAATTGAATGTAATATTAATGTCAAACAATTTTAAAATTTTTTAATGAAGTATTTGTAAAACCAATAAACTTGCTATGTAACAATAGTTTTAAAAAATTAAATTAAATAATAAAAATTAAAATAATATGAAATTTTATAGAAGAAATATGTGAAATATGATGCAGTGCAATGATGCTAATGTACAACAAAAATGAAATTAACGTAATGAGAAATATGTTTCTGATTTTATTTCCTTAAACAATGAGCAAACATTGTAGTATACTAATTATAGCCTAATAAGTAGTAAAAGAACTGTTACAGTCAAGGAATGGTTGTATACAAATTTTGTGTTAAAATACTCCACTGTGCCCCAGTGGAGACATATTTGCACAGTAGAGTGTTCTGTTACTTACTTAATACTGTTGTCTATAGTTAGAGACGGGAAAAATTCGCGGATTCGCTGACCTGTAGGCAATCCTCCGAGAATATATATGCACTCAAGTACACAGTATCTGTTCATTAGCTGCTCGCTGACACAATGATATGAGCCTGTATTCAGTTACATGTTTATTATTGGCTCAGCGACTAACACGAGGTGTCAAATAAGTCAAGGAGCAATTGTGAATATGACACGGAACGTAGAGCTGGTGAAATTCTAGCTTGTGCCTAAAAGAAAATGTGAATTTTTGAGGCTCCTTATCTATAATTAATAATCTTTATTTGACACACGTGTATACAAAGTCTCATCCCAAACCGAGTTACCCAAATTGTGCCCTCCTTAAATGTAAACCGAACACAGTTATACATGTTTGGTAAAATTTTTTTAATGCCTTCGTATATAGGTTTAATTTGTCTGACAATCACACAGTTACGATACAGTTTAGCGAGCAAAAATTAAGCTACGTATTTGAAATATTTATGCAGGAATATTTCAAATGTTTCCAATTATTTTCTGTTAATGTTATACAGATCTTTTAGCTTCTGATTAGACTGAGTGTAAGATTGCTTAGTTAGCATGCCCGGTTCGTCATCGAGAGACTGTGTATTTTAACTCAGTCAGCTGCATTAGAAAGAATTTTTTCCTGAAAGATTTTTCTTGCACATGAATTCTACAAGTAGATTGCGGACATCACACATATATTGCACTGATTGCCTGATGATGAAAAGTACCATAATCGTGTATTGAACATTACTGTGCCGTTTAAATTGTATTGCAATATAACAGTATGCAGAAGGTTTTTTACGCACTATATGATATTTTGAACAAACTGTCTTAAAATATAACTGTTATAAATATAAATAAATACAGTGGAACCCCTGAATTACACTTACCAAGGGACCAGTTAAAATGGCGTAAAATAAAGGAAAGTGTAATCTGAGGGAAGGTATTATTGTAAAATCATTAAATGGGACCAAATACAAACAGTGTAAATGGCAGGAAAGTGTATAATCAGGTGGTGTAATTCAGGGTTCTACTGTGTATGTATAAGCTACGTATACATATACTGTATATATATATATATATATATATATATATATATATATATATATATATATAT
>PNEQ01082511.1:34347-93978 GCA_003012365.1 Medauroidea extradentata | reverse complement strand
TTTCACCTTAAAAAACAGTTAGAACTTTAAATTGCACGATTTTGCTCAATAGCAATATTGTAGGCTACGAATTCTACAATGTGGCCCTTATTCGAAGATGATATCTTTAAAACTGACTGAGATACCGCAAATTTAGTTTAACATTGAAATCCCTATCCAGCTCTACTGCCTGCGAAGGGATGGAGTCCGCCCTTAAGTAGTGGCTATGCAATGTCTGGGACGCCGGCTGAGACGTTACATAATCTCCTGCAGCTAACAACAACCTCAGTGCGAAGTAATGCGCAGGGGCGTCGACGTACACCTATCTACGTGTCCCACGGTTCGGGCGAGGCTCGTATTTGCGCGCGACAGATAAAACACGTCCTCGCCGTGCCCGTAATTACGCGGCATTTTTTTCTTAATTACTTTATGGCCGCAAGGCGTCGTGAGGGAGGTGCCCCAGCCCGGAGGGGGGTGGGGTAGAGGGGAGGAAGGTTGGCAGGGGAGGGGACATATTAGTGAAGTGCGATGGCAATAAAACGACGACTGGCAAACATTTGAACAGTTCTCTTAGTTTCTTGGGCAGGGGAGGGGGTAGGAGGTGGGTGTAAACAGTAAACATTCCAAGGGTGCGGATCGTGTGTGTGCGCGCGGTGGGAACCACGAAGCACAGCCACCCTCTTCCAACCCCTTGGGGATACACACCATCTTTACCACCCCTTCAATGCACTCTAGACGCGGAGCAATTGTGCATCATATAGTGAAATGGCAAGCAGACATTTAGTTTGTCTCATGAAATATATCCAGTTTTTTAACAGTTATGAGTGAGAGATTTTGGTCAGCGTTTAACATCGATGTCTTAGCGTTGGTAAGGGGTGACAGGAGGTGAGTATGGAGCAGCGCCGGAATGAAGGGGCGGGGGAAACGGGAGATTCCCGAGAAAACCCGCCAACCAGTGGCATCGTTAGGCATGATTACCGCATGCGAAAATCCGGGAACCGACCCCGCCGGGAAACGAACTCGGATCGCCTTTGGTAGGAGGCGATTGGTCTGACCATTCGGCCACCGCGGCCCCTTTGACAGTTGTGTTGGCATTTATTTTTAAAGCTGTTCCCATGTAAAAACTGTATTTGCCTTTGCCTAATTGGGTTTGTGCAAAAGCGCACTGGACTGACTGTCCAATTAATTGTGCAATATATAAGCCCATCTTAAGTAATATTTATTAGTTTTTGACAGTCCTGAAGTGTGTGTGCACAGAGATAGAGGAAAATACTTTTCATTTTGAATTACTGCACAGTCTGCCAGTCAATTTAGGATGTATGTTCAGAAATAGCCTGTGATAGAGGAACACTTTGTTTTTCCTACTAAAACAGCTGTAAAAATAATGCCAACATAACTATCAAAAAATGGAATTCTTTCACAAGACAGACTATAGGAATGCCTAAGCATTTTCGTTAGGCAGGGGTACTATATTTCAACTTTAAGACAGTCTTCCTTGTGTCTACTGTTTGTCGCGATAGTTATTTTTAAAACCTAAAGGAGAACAGATATCAAAAATATTTCTGGCAGTTTGGTTTCAACGGAGTTCTTCATGTTGGCTAATTTTTTTTTCAGGACAATAAAGAATACAGATTTAGCTAATTATGTAACTAATGAAATTTTAGTTAATTGCCTTACTAATCGAAATCGTATAATTTACTGTCTTGAAAAAAAAATAGCTATCACGGCAAAAAAAAAACTATTTAAGAAAACTGCCACAGATTTGTGATATCCGAACTGGTTTAAATTTAATAAATAATTATCGTAAAAATAGTCTAGTTTTCCCGCGATAAACTACCGTATCTACTAATTACTAGTTGTAATAATTTCTGTTTCACAATGAAGTTGGCAACACTTAAGTAAGAAAATGAAAACCGTTCCAAGTTGAAATTACTTGAAACAAACACCATAGCACGTGAATAGTTTCGAGAGGTAGATTTTCGTGGGAAATAGGAAAAAGAGATAAACAACTTAAACGATGCCCGACAAAAATAATTTGGTGCTGTTTCAATAATTACCCATAGTCTACCATTTCTATGTATTCCTAAATTAGTCATTCTAGTCCTCACTTCCCTAACAGCACAGGTGGTGCCAGAAACGTTGCTACAACGTTACAATGTGCAAAGTTAGTTACACAGTCAATCGACATTTTGCTTACACGTGCCAGAAACGTTACATGGGAAACGTTGCAGATGGGACCTTGCAGCACGTTGCCTGCACGTGCCAGAAACATTACATGGGCAACGTTGTAGATGGGACCTTGCAGCACGTTGCCTTGCCTGCACACGCCAGAAACATTACATGGGCAACGTTGCAGATGGGACCTTTCAGCACCTTTACTGCACGTGCCAGAAATGTTACATGGGTAACGTTGCAGATGGGACCTTTCAACACGTTGCCTGCACGTGCCAAAAACGTTACATGGGCAACGTTGCAGATTGGACCTTGCAGCACGTTGCCTTGCCTGCACAGGCCAGAAACATTACATGGGCAATGTTGCAGTTGGAACCTTGCAGCACATCGCCTGCAAGTGCCAAAAATGTTACATGGGCAACGTAGCAGATTGGACCTTGCAGCACGTTGCCTGCATGTGCCAGAAACGTAACATGGGCAACGTTGTAGATGGGACCTTGCAGCACGTTGCCTGCATGTGCCAGAAACGTTACATGGGCAACGTTGCAGATGTGACCTTGCAGCACGTTGCCTGCATGTGCCAGAAACGTTACATGGGCAACGTTGAAGATGTGACCTTGCAGCATGTTGCCTGCATGTGCCAGAAACATTACATGGGCAATGTTGCAGATTGGACCTTGCAGCACGTTCCCTGCATGTGCCAGAAACGTTACATGGGCAACGTTGCAGATGGGACCTTGCAGCACGTTGCCTGCATGTGCCAGAAACGTTACATGGGCAACGTTGCAGATGTGACCTTGCAGCACGTTGCCTGCACGTGCCAGAAACATTACTTGGGGAATGTTGCAGATTGGACCTTGCAGCATGTTGCCTGCAAATGCCAGAAATGTTACAGTTGTAACTTTCCCCGCCATACCAGTTAGTTTAATTTCTGACCAACAGATGCGATACATTTGTAATGGTAATTGTTTTATATTCACATGTACAAATAATCCGAAAATTCAGTGTTTTACATGAGCTATTGTGGAATCCCATTAACTGTATTTTAAAAATCTTAAAAATTGGGAAACAGCATTTAACATTGTAAAACTATTTGGTATTCACTTAATTATGACAAGAATGGTGAGCATTTTATTTTACTTATGTACCATTAATAGAGTAATACTTTTCATATCAGTAATTGTGCATCCAAATGCTTAGTATCAATAGGAACAATGGTAATTTTTTGATCTCACTTTCTCAAAATTTTGACAAGTGATGATATTGAAAATATTTGCACTTTGCGCAAAAGTGCACGGAAGATAAAAAAAAAAATGAATCTAGAAGTTTTGAAATAAGGCTGTTCAAGTTATAACAATGTGCTAATCATGTGCTTTCGAAGCGCTGGTGAAGTGCAGGCAACGTTGCAATGTGACGTTGCCTGCACGAGACGTTGGCACGTTGCCGGCACCTATTAGGCACATTCCTGGCACAACAGAGCACATTGTAGCAACGTGCTGGATGTGTGCTATGAATGTGCTGGCAACATGCAGTATGTGACGTACAGGCAACGTCACATTGTAACATTGCCTGCACGAAACTTTAGCACGTTGCCTGCATCATTTCTGCACATTTTTGGCACATCACTGTACGTTTTAGCAACGTCACAATGTTACAGTGTGACGTGCAGGCAACACGCAGGCAATGTTGCCGTTCTGTTTGGAGATAATTACAGGAATAAATGCATGTGCTGTCCAAAACAACCAAAATTCCGTTCCTGTGAGTGTATAACTTCGTGCAACTTAGTGCAAGTTAAAGCAACTTAGCACAATAAAATGCAATGTTAGTGCAAAATAGTGCATCTCAATATAAACTGTTGGAACTTGGTGCAAGATAGGTTAGAGGAGGTTGGTTTGGGTTAACTAAGTTGGTTAGGTTGTGGAGGTAAGTTAGATTGGGTAAGGTAATGTTGGGTTAGTGTTGGTTATAGCTAGTAATACTTAGTGCAAGCTAGTGCAACTTAGTGCAAGATAGTGAAACTCAGTGCGAGAAATTGCAGCTTAGTGCAAGTTAGTGCCACTCAGTGGGTTAGGGCTACTTAGTTGGGTTATGTTGTGTTAGAATAGGTTGAGTTAGGTTAGTGTATGTTGGGTTAGGTAGTTTGGGCTGAATTGTGTTAGAATAGGATTAGTTATTTAGGTTAGGGTAGGTTGGGTTAGGTTAGGTTGGGTTAGGTTAGGTTGGGTTAGGTTAGGTTGGGTTAGGTTAGGTTGGGTTAGATTGGGTTGGGTTAGGAAGGCTGGGTTAGATTAGGTTGATTTAGATTGGGTTAGGTTAGTTTGGGCTGGATTAGGGTGAGTGCCAGTTAGTGATACTTGGAGCAAGGTAGTGCAATTTAGTGAAGGCTAGTACAACATGGGGCAAATAGTGCAACTTAGAAAACTATAATGCAACATAGTGCAAGACAGTGCAACTTAGTGCAATAACGTATAAGTTAATGCAGCAAAGGGCAAGAAGGTGAAAGTTAGTACAAGCTAGTGACACTTAGAGCAAGAAAGAAATACTTAGTGCAAGATAGTGCAACTCACTACAAGAAATTGCAGCTTAGTGCAAGTTAATGCTACTCAGTGGGTTAGGGTTTCATGGTTGGATTAGGTTGTGTCAGAATAAGTTGAGTTAGTTAGATTAGGATATGTTGGGTTAGGTTGGGATAGGTTAGGTTGGGTTAGATTAGGTTGATTTAGGTAGAGTTGGGTTAGGTTGAGTTAGGTTAGGTTGGGTTAGGTTAGGTTGGGTTAGGTTAGGTTGGGTTAGGTTAGGTTGCGTTAGGTTGGGTTAGGTTAGGTTGGGTTAGGTTGGGATTGATTAAAGTGATTTAGGTTAGGTTGGGTAAGGTTAGTTTGGGAAAGGTTAGTTTGGGTTGGGTATTGGTGCAAGGTAGTAGAATTTAATGAAGGCTAGGGCAACTTAGTGCAAATAGTGCATCTTAGAAAACAATAATGCAACATAGAACACGAAAGTGCAATTTAGTGCAAGAAAGTGTAAGTAAGTGAAGCAAAGTGCAAGAAGGTGTAAGTTAATGCAAGAAAGTGTAACTTAGAGCAATAAAGTGTAACTAAGTGTAAGAAAATGCAACTTAATGCAAGAAAGAGCAGCTAAGTGAAAGTTAGAGCCATTCAGTTGGTTTGGGTTACTTGGTTGGGTTAGGTTGTGTTAGAATAGGTTGAGTTAGTTTTGGTTACATTAGATTAGGTTGGGTTAGGTTAGGTAAGGTTAGGTTGGGTTTGGTTAGGTTGGGTTAAGTTAGGTAAGGTTCGGTTAGGTTATGTTGGGTTAGGTTAGGTTGGTTAGATTAAGTTGATTTAGGTTAGATTAGGTAAGGTAAGTTATAATGTAATGCAACATAGTGCAAAAATGATACTTAGTGCAAGAAGGTGTAAGTTAGTGCAGCAAAGTGCAAGAATGTGTAAGTTAATGCTATAAAGTGTAAGTTAGTGCAATAAAGTGTAAGTTAATGCAAGAAAGTGTAAGTTAGTGCAAGAAAGTGTAACTTAGTGCAGGAAAGTGTAACATAGTGCAAGAAAGTGTAACATAGTGCAAGAAAGTGCAACTTAGTGGAAGAAAGTGCAACTTAGTGCAACTTAGTGGAAGAAAGTGCAACTTAGTGCAAGAAAGTGCAGCTTAATGCAAGTTTGTGCCATTCAGTTGGTCTGGATTACTTAGTTGGGTTAGGTTGAGTTAGTTTGGTTACATTAGATAAGGTTGGGTTAGGTTAGGTTGGGTTAGGTTAGATTCGGTTTGATTAAGTTGATATAGGTTAGGTTGGGTAATGTTTGTTATAATGAAATGCAACATAGTGCAAGAAAAGCAACTTAGTGCAAGAAGGTGTACGTTAGTACAGCAAAGTGGAATAAGGTGTAGGTTAGTGCAAGAAAGTGTAAGTAATTGCAAGAAAGTGTATCTTAGTGCAAAAAAGTGTAACTTAGTGCACGATAGTGTAACTTAGTGCAAGAAAGTGCAACTTAGTGCAAGAAAGTGCAGCTTAGTGCAAGTTAGTGCCATTCAGTTCGTTTGGGTTACTTGGTTGGGTTAGGTAGTGTTAGAATAGGTTGAGTTAGTTTGATTACATTAGATTAGGTTGGGTTAGGTTAGTTTGGGTTATGTTAGGTTAGGTTGGGTTATGTTAGGTTGGGTTGGGTTGGGTTATGTTAGGTTGGGTTGGGTTGGGTTAGGTAAGGTTGGGTTGGATTAGGTTGGGTTATATTAAGTTGATTTAGGTTAGGTTGGGTAAGTTTAGTTTGGGTTGGATATTGGTGCAAGGTAGTGGAATTTAATGAAGGATAATGCAACTTAGGGCAAACAGTGCATCTTAGAAAACAATAATGCAACATAGAACACGAAAGTGCAACTTAGTGCAAGAAAGTGTTAGTTAGTGAAGCAAAGTGCAAGAAGGTGTAAGTTAGTGCAAGAAAGTGTAACTTAGAGCAAGAAAGTTTAACTCAGTGCAATAAACTGCAACTTAAAGCAAGAAAAAAGTGCAGCTTAGTGCAAGTTAGTGCCATTCAGTTGGTTTGGGTTACTTGGTTGGGTTAGGTAGTGTTAGAATAGGCTGAGTTAGGTTTGGTTACATTAGATTAGGTTGTGTTAGGATAGGTAAGGTTAGGTTGGGTTAGGTTAGGTTGGGTTAGGTTAGGTTGGTTTAGGTTAGGTTGGGTTAGGTTAGGTTGGGTTAGGTTAGGTTAGGTTTGATTAAGTTGATATAGGTTAGGTTGGGTAATGTTTGTTATAATGTAATGCAACATAGTGCAAAAAATGCAACTTAGTGCAAGAAGGTGTACGTTAGTACAGCAAAGTGCCATAAGATGTAAGTTAGTGCAAAAAAAGTGTAAGTAATTGCAAGAAAGTTAATCGTAGTGCAAAAAAGTGTAACTTAGTGTACGAAAGTGTAACTAAGTGCAAGAATGTGCAACTTAGTTAAGAATGTGCAACTTAGTGCAAGAAAGTGCGGCTTAGTGCAAGTTAGTGCCATTCAGTTGGTTTGGGTTACTTGGTTGGGTTAGGTTGTGTTAGAATAGGTTGAGTTAGTTTTGGTTAAATTAGATTAGGTTGGGTTAGATTGGGTTGTGTTAGGTTGGGTTTGGTTATGCTAGGTTGGATTAGGTTAGGTTGGGTTAGGTTAGGTTGGGTTAGGTTATATTGAGTTAGATTAGGTTAGGTTGAGTTAGGTTAGGTTGGGTTAGGTTAGGTTGGGTTAGGTTAGGTTGGGTTAAGTTAGGTTCGGTTAGCTTTAGTTGATTTAGGTTAGGTTGGGTAAGTTTAGTTTGGGTTGGGTATTGGTGCAAGGTAGTGGAATTTAATGAAGGCTATTGCATCTTAGAGCAAATAGTGCATCTTAGAAGACAATTATGCCACATAGTGCAAGAAGGTGTAAGTTAGTGCAGCAAAGTGCAAAAAGGTGTAAGTTATTGCAAGAAAGTGCAACTTAGTGCAAGAAAGTACAACTTAGTTCAAGAAAGTGCAGCTTAGTGCAAGTTAGTGCCATTAAATTGGTCTGCGTTACTTGGTTGGGTTAGGTTGTATTAGAATAGGTTGAGTTAGTTATGGTTATATCAGATTAGGTTGGGTTAGGTTAGTTTGGGTTAGGTTAATTTGGGTTAGGTTGGGTTAGGTTAGGTTAGTTTAGGTTAGGTTAATTTAGGTTGGGTTAGGTTAGGTTGGGTTAGGTTAGGTTGGGTTAGGTTAGGTTGGGTTAGGTTAGGTTGGGTTAGGTTAGGTTGGGTTAGGTTAGGTTGGGTTAGGTTAGGTTGAGTTAGGTTAGGTTGGGTTAGGTTAGGTTGGATTAGGTTAGGTTGGATTAGGTTAGGTTGGATTAGGTTAGGTTGGTTTAGGTTAGGTTGGTTTAGATTAAGTTGATTAAGGTTAGGTTGCGTAAGGTTAGTAATAATGTAATGCAACATAGTGCAAGATAATGGAACTTAGTGTAGGAAAGTGTAAGTTTGAGCAGCAAAGTGCAAGAATGTGTAAGTTAGTGCAAGAAAGTGTAATTTAGTACAAGAAAGTGAAACTTATTGCAAGAAATTGTAAGAGCAAGAAAGTGCAATTTAGTGCAAGAGAGTGCAACTTAGTGCAAGTAAGTGCCATTTAGTTGGTTTGGGTTACTTGGTTGGGTTAGGTAGTGTTAGAATAGGTTGAGTTACTTATGTTTACATCAGATTAGGTTGGGTTGGGTTAGGTTAGGTTGGGTTAGGTTATGTTGGGTTAGGTTAAGCTGATTTAGGTTGGGTTGGGTAATATTAGTTATAATGTAATGCTTCATAGTGCAATAAATGCAACTTAGTGCAAGAAGGTGTAAGTTAGTGCAGCAAATTGCAAGGTTTAAGTTAGTGCAAGAAAGTGTAAATTAGAGCATGGAAGTGTAAGTTAGTGCAAGAAAGTGTAAATTAGTGCAAGAAAGTGCAACTTAGTGCAAGAAAGTGCAACTTTGTACAGGTAAGTGCAGTTAAGTGCATGTTAGTGCCATTCAGTTCATTTGGGTTACTTGGTTGGGTTAGGTTGTGTTAGAATGGGTTGAGTTAGTTTTGGTTACATTAGATTCGGTATGGTTAGGTTAGGTGGGGTTAGGTTAGGTTTGGTTAGGTTAAATTAAGATAATTTATGTTAGGTTGGGTAAAGTTAGTTACATTGTAATGCTACATAGTGCAAGAAAATCCAAATTAGTGCAGCAAGGTGTAAGTAAGTGCAGAAAAGTTCAAAAAGTTGTATGTTAGTGCAAGAAAGTGTAACTTAGTGCAATAAGGTGTAACTTAGTGCAATAAAGTGTAAGTAGTGCAAGACGGTGTAACTTAGGGCAAGAACGTGCTACTTACTGCAATAAAGTGTAACTTAGTGCAAGGAAGTGCAGCTTAGTACAAGTTAGTGCCATTCAGTTGGTCTGGGTTACTTGGTTGGGTTGGGCTGTGTAAGAATATGTTGAGTTAGTTTTTGTTACATTAGATTAGGTTGGGTTAGGTTAGGTTGGGTTAGGTTAGGTTGGGTTAGGTTATGTTGGGTTAAGTTAGGTTGGGTTTTGTTAGGTTGGGTTTTGTTAGGTTCGGTTAGTATATGTTGGGTTAGGTTGGGTTATGTTAGGTTGGGTTAGGTTAGTTTGGGTTAGGTTAAGTTGGGTTAGATTAAGTGATTTATGTTAGGTTGGGTAAGGTTAGTTTGGGTTGGGTATTGGTTGTAAGGTAGTGGAATTTAATGAAGACTAGTGCAACTTAGCGCAAATATTGCATCTTAGAAGACAATAGTGCAACATAGTACAAGAAAGTGCAACTTAGTGCAAGAATGTGTAAGTTAGTGCAGCAAAGTGCATGAAGGTGTAAGTTAGTGCAAGATAGTGTACCATAGTGCAATAAGGTGTAACTTAGTGCATGAAAGAGTAAGTTAGTGCAAGAAGGTGTAACTTAGTGCAAGGTGTAACTTAGTGCAAGAAAGTGCTACTTAGTGCAATAAAGCATAATTTAGTGCAAGGAAGTGCAACTTAGTGCAAGTTAGTGCCATTCAGTTGGTCTGGGTTACTTGGTTGGGTTAGGTTGTGTTAGAATAGGTTGAGTTGGTTTTGGTTACATTAGATTAGGTTGGGTTAGGTTAGGTTGTGTTAGGTTAGGTTGGATTAGGTTAGGTTGGGTTAGATTAGGTTGGGTTAGGTTAGGTTAGGTTAGGTTATGTTGGGTTAGGTTATGTTGGGTTAGATTAGGTTGATTTATGTTAGGTTGGGTAAGGTTAGTTTGGGTTGGGTATTGGTTGTGAGGTAGTGGAATTTAATGAAGGCTAGTGCAACTTAGTGCAAAAAGGTGCTATTTAGTGTAAGATAGTGTAACTTAGTTAAATATAGTGCAACTTGGTGAGATAAAGTGCAACATGGAGCAATTGAGTCTAACTTAGTGCATTACGTGCAAAATTAGAGAAATTGGTATGTTTTAGGTTAGGTTGTTTGCATTAGGTTAATTAAGTTAGTTGGTTTGACTTAGGTTAAGTTGGGTGAGGTTGTGTAAGGTCAATTTGAGTTAAGTTGGATACTTTGGGTTGGGTATGGTTAGGTTTGGTTTAGGTTAGGTGAGGATAGGTTAGTTTTGGTTGGTTTACATTTGATTATTGTAGGTAAGGTTAAGTTAGGTTCGGTTGGTTTAGGGTAGGGAAGTAATAGCTAGTGATATTTGGTACGAGCTAGTGCAAGATAGTGCAACTCAGTGCAAAGTAGTGCAACTCAGTGCAAGATATTGCAGTTTAGTGCAGTTGATTCACTTTGGTGAAGTCGGTTCGGGATAACTAGGTTGTGTTAGGATAGGTTAAGTTGGGTTGGGTGTGGTTGCATTAGTTTAGGTTAAGTTGCATTAGGTTGGTTTAAGTTGGATTAGGTTAGGTTAGGTTGTTTAGGTTGGGTTGGGTTAGGTTAGTTTGGGTTATGTTAGGTGGGGTTAGGTTAGGTTGGGTTAGGTTAAGTGATATTAGGTTATGTTGGGTTAGGTTAAAGTTAGTTTAGTTTGGGTTAAGTTAGGTTAGTTTACGTTAGGTTAGGTTGAGTTAGGTTAGTTTATGTTAGGTTATGTTGGATTTGGTTAGGTTTAGTTATGTTGGGTTAGGTAATGGTTGTGCATCTTAATAACAGCTGCTGCAACTTAATTCAAGATACTTCATCCTATTGCAAGCTTGTGAAACTAAGTTCAAGCAAGGTTAGGCAAAATTGTTTCGGTTAACCAGGTTGGGTTAGGTTACGTATGTTGGCCTTACGTAAGGAATAGTTCATATGGGTTAGGTTATGTTGGGTTAGTGTGGGTGAAAACTAGTGATACTTGGTGCAAGCTAGTACAACTTAGTGCAAGGTACAGTTACTTAGTGTAAGATAGTGCAACTTAGTAGTTGGTTAACTTAGGTGAAGTAGGTTCGTGATAACTGGGTTGGGTTAGGATACGTTAGGTTGGGTTGGGTTAGTTTAGGTTAAGTTTCCATAGGTTTAGTTAGGTTTGGTTATGTTAGGTTAGGGTGAGTTAGATTAGGTTAAGTTAGGTTGTGTTAGGCTTAGGTTGAGTTACTTTGGATTGGGTTATGTTTTGTTGGATTAGGTTAGGTTGAGTTAGATTAGGTCGCATTAGGTTAGATCAGTATATATTAGGTTTGAGGTTGGTTAGGTTTGGTTATTTTGGTTTAGGTTAGTTTGGATTAGGGTGGATGCATGTGGGGGCAACTTATTGCAATATAATGCAATTTGATACAAGACAATGCAACTTAGAGCAAGATTGTGCAACTTTATGCAAGCTGGTGGAACTTAACGCAAGCAAGGTTAGGTGAAGTTGGTTTGGGTTAAGTAGGTTGGGATAGATAAGGTTAAGTTAGGTTACGTTATTAGGTTAGGTTGAGTTGGGGTAGGTTATGTAAGAATGGGTCAGAGTGGGTGCAAGCTCGTGCAACTTGGTGAATGTCAGTGCTAATTAATGCAAGATAGTTTTTACTTAGTGCATGGAAGTGCAACTTAATGAAGGATGTTCAACTTAGTGCAAGCAAGGTTAGGTCAAGTCAGTTTGTGTTAGGTTGGGTAAGGTTATGTTGGGTTAGGTTACATTAGGTAGAGTTAGGTTCGGTTAGGTAGATTTAGGTTAGGTTGTGTTAAGACTACGCTACAATTGATTTAGCACAGAATATGTCACACGCACATGAATTCCAAAGCACAGTTTCCAAATGCCACACGCTACAAAGCCCGCACAGAAAAACAGCACAGGATCGGCGCACAAAAGTTTGGTAAAAAGTAAAATTTTTCTGTGCGTCGTGCGCAACCAATCAGAATGAAGATACTGCCGAGTTCATGCGGAGATTGGTTATCGATTAATTTGGAATGAACTTGACTATAGTTGTATCCGGTTTCTACCCACGTGTTTAGTTTATGTAAACAAGCGTGGTGTTTTGCGAAATTTAAGAATAATTAATTTCGGAGATCGGATATCGCGATTTTCACATTGATTACTAAAATCAAATGTACAAAGTAAACAATTATATTTACTAGTGCTGCCAACACACAAACCAATAATAACAATTCATCACTTCCGGCACACTTTGTGGAGACGTCCCGAACTCCTGAGCGTGTGCTGCGATAAATGTAGCTGACGAGATTTATATGTACGTTTGATGTGTGCATATGCCCGTGCTACACCCATTGTAGCATAGCCTTTAGGTAGCGACCCTTGTTTTTCGCGAAAAGAATTTAGCCCCACTTTGGTTCGGTGCCTTACGTGCACATATGCAGTTCTGATTCGTGGTCAGTGATTGGATATTTTAACTCTCACGAGCCTTGGGATACTACCAGAAAATCACAGACTTGTGGTGTTCCAGGAACGCTATTGTAATTGGCTCAGTCAAATGAGATACGGCTCTTCACACAGACAAACTGCCAATAACCATGAATCAGAATTGCAGATGTTCTCGTAAGGCACTGAAACAAACTGGGGCAAAATTCTTTTCGCGAAAAACAGGGGTACCTATTTTTAGGTTAGTTTGGGTTGATCGTTTGCATTAGTTTAGATTGGTTTGATTTAGGTCCAGTTGAGTGACACAATTGATTAATCATTCTGCTTCAATTTCAAAATGAAAGAATTCAAAGCAATACGTAATCGTGCACGTCAATTGCTAATCACGTGAAAAAAAAATTAAGGGCAGTTATATATCTCTCCTTACAATGACAGGTCATGTCACAATCAAGGAAGGTAATGTATTGCCATGGAAACCTGTTTACACACGTAGCTAACCGACTAATGTGAACTGCGACTAGAAATTGTGTTTGACTGATATGACATGAATCATAATAATTGTGTATTGTAACCTTGTTATTACACGTATGAAAAAATAGTGTGCTATTCATTATGTTTTACAATTTCATTCAACTTAAACGGGGAACATGACTGCAAATAAACAAACAACAGTAATTTTTATAGCTAATCATAATTTTTTTCTTTTTTGGTCCTGGTTTTCTTCTTTTGCAGGAGAGTGGAATCTTACGTTTTCCATTTCTTGGAAAATATAGGACAGGTCTTTCCAAGGGCGCCCATCTTATAGATGTAAAGGGAGGCCAAGGTCATAAACAAGTGATGATTATGTAACACATTTATTAATGAGTAAAATCAGATAGAATGAAGGATGTTACAAATGTTTCAATGATATGAACAGAGATGATGATTTATTGCGGGAAAACTTGATTATTTGCTAGGGTTTCAACGCACGTTTAGCTTACCAGAAGATTACTGGCGTTCACTGTTACGTGGAGCTGTTACCCTATTTGACTGAGCCAATAAGATTTCAGATATCGTAATACTTGATGCCTGTTATTGGTCTGCAGACAGCTACGTTGTGTCAGAAGTATATCACCGAATCATATATGTTACGAGAAACTACAGCGTTTTCAAGGGTATGTTGGCACAAAACATTTTCGCGATATACCATCATCTGTAGATATGTATACATGTTTGATACGAAATATTTATTATTTGGAAGTTATTGTTTCGTTTAGCCAGAAAATGTGAATACAATTGACCAACTTTCAGTGTTTAAAAAAAAAGTGTCATTAGTTAACTAAAAAAAAAGACGTTTTAAGATGCATTAATTTCACATTTACAAGTCTCAGGGGCGCATACAGCTGTAGGTAATTTTTTGGGGTGGGGGACGGGGGCATTCATTAAAAAATATATATACCCACGGCCCAAGTAAAAAAAAATAGGTGTTCGGGGGCTCTCCCCTGGAAAAATTTAGTTTTTAATGTTCAAAATGGTGCGTTTCCTAACCAAAATATTATATACTCCTCTTAAAAATGTTTTTATATTTTAAGAATAAACTATTTTTTAAAAGGTTGGAGTGCCCGGTCCTCTGCCCCACCCCGCTTGTATCCTACCCTGACAAGTGTATGAGGTTAGATTGATAGCTGCACAATATTGATCGCTTTTACATAAGTCATGTTTTTAAGGAAATGGTAGTGTTTCGCAATTTTTAAATGTTGCGTTACATTTGTGTTTAAAAAAAAACACCGTTTTAATTCAAATATATCGGAGTAAGTACCAAACAATTTTCATAGTAATTAACGTCACAGTTCCTTTTAATGTTTCGCACCAATCTGATCAAAAAGTTTGACTGCCACTCATTGTAACAGCAGACAATAAACGAATATACGGGGCTTGACTATGCATAGTTAGAGGCAAGATTATTTCGCGTATTGATTGTAGGTCAGGTTGAACGTCAATAACGTATACTTCACTCCTCCTTCTGTGATTAGACGACACATGTTTTAACACACATTTGAAAACTACAAGCCGGTTACAAATAAGGAAACAAGTCGTGGAGATATCACGTGCTACACGTTTGTATTGTTAGAACCCAATGGATATCCGGCTTCAGCCGGTACACGTATAGAACTGAGAAGTCTAGGCTGCTGCCAGATGAATACGCGAAATACTCGTGCCTCTAAGCATAGTACAATGGACTGTAGCATGCAGGTGAATGAACTCGCCAAATATCTACCTAATCATAAGCCTTAGTCATCTCTTGTACAAAACCGCAGGCTTCAACGTGGCAGTCCTGCGAAGAAGATTTATTTGAATATCGCTTAAAGCGCTCCACAGAGAACGGCTCCCTCTGATTCACCGCCACACCGCCATGTAAGACATAAAAGCTAATTAGGGCCAGCTCAGGATGATGTTAAAATTACTCTTCGTCCCAGGGTTGCCATATGTTAGGTCGTGGAATTCTACTAGAACAGGTGAATAGCGAATAGATTTCAGCAACAATTTGTTTCACACTCTAAATGTGAATTAGTGAATATTCACTGATTCACGCTGACAGATGGAGCAGTTTCAACAATTTGAATCAGTGAAAGTAGTCACTGTTTAATTTGTGAATATTCACTGATTTCCTTCAAGAGTGCCAACATCTCACAAGTGAATCAGTGAATATTCACCGGTTCGTACAGTTAAAATCAAAGAACGTTTTCACTTATTGAATCAGTGAAAAATTACTGGAAAATCTGTGGACATTCACTAATTAACGTGTGGAATGTTGGCACTCTTTATCGGAATCAGTAAATAGTCACTGATTTCACAGTGATTTCTCGCTGATTCAGTTTCTTGAAACTGTTCCATCCATCGGCGTGAATAAGTGAACATTCACTAATTCAGATTTAGAGTGCAATGCCTTCAGTGCACATCGGTAGCTCTGCTTCGTGGTTATTGGCAGCGTGCCATTGTTCAGACACGGCTCTCGTATGTCTGCATCAATTGAAGTACGGTTATTGTGACACCGAAGGTCTGTGATTTGCGGATTGAACCCAAAGGAAGAATTTAAACATCCGATCACTGACCACGAAGCAGAGTTGCAGGTGTGCACAAAAGACATTGAAACAAAATGGTGCAATAATCTTTTTTGCCACAAAATCATAGTCAGGGGCGCAACAAAAAAACCTGGAGCAGGAAAAATCTTAAACAATCTACTTGTATAGGCCTACATAAAATATTACGAAACAAAACAAAAAACTGCGTGTTCACTGACCTTGGCTTCTAAGTAGGCCTACATCTGTATTCTCAAGCAGTCAGTAGCAGCCCATTGGCTGCTTGCTGTTGCAGTGATACTAATTGATTGGGAGTACAGTTAGTCGCTTCCTTATCATTGGCTCAGAGACTTTTAAGAAGTGACAAATGAGGCAAGAGCCAATTGTAAATGTGACACGAATTCTTCAGGTCTCGACAAATGATTTAACGTGTTCTATATTATCAATAGAGATGATGGTATGTCGCGAAAATGTTTTGTGCCAACATAGACTTGAAACCGCTGTACTTTATTCCAACACATATGATTTGGTGATGTACTTCTGACACAACGTAGCTGTCTGCAGACCAATAACATGCATCAAATATTATAATAGTGGGATTCTGATTGGCTCAGTCAAATAGGGTAACAGCTCCACGTACAAGATAAAGCCAGTAATCTTCTGGTAAGCTGAACGTGCGTTGAAACCCAGCAAACAGTCAAGTTTTCCACCATAAACCATCATCTCTAGATATGCATATAATGTATTTATGAATATGAAGACGATATACTAAAGCAATACTCTGCTGTCCAAGATGGTGACTTTTATCTGCTCAAAGATGCAAATTCGAACTGTAATAATTACGTTGGATCCTCCCCTTTTTGGTAAATTTGAGTTGTGCCCCTGCTATATCAATTACGCTTTAACTTTTAAACAAATAAGTTGACAGTTGTTCCACCCCCTTAAGGCAAAGAACCTTCAAGTTAATTACACGAGAGTACACGCCTCATTGTTCTGGCAAACAGATAAGCACGGAGCGTGCAAGCGATAGTGACAGTGTCTCAGATAGTTGTGCTGCAATCATGATGGTAGGACAATAATGTTTATGATCCTTATCACACACGTGTCCCAACAGACGACGTCTGAAGCAACTAACTGTGAAAGGTAAAGAGCTGAACAAGCTGAATCATCACAACTGAGCTCCGCAGACTTCATACAAGGGCGGGAACACTCGCGGACGGAAAAGCAAGATAGCTGAAGGTAGTGGACAAATCGCTAGAAACTTTCGTGCGACCGTATTTTGCATAACAGCGTAGCATCCTGCGCCTTGTATCATTGGAGGATGGTTACAGTTTTTTTAATGGGGGAGTGTTAGACAATTTTACTATATTTTCAGGTATATCATTTGAGGAGCAACCTTTCAAAACAGACATGTCCACCTTATCTAACTGTAGAAAAAAAGTAAATAAACATAATATTTTATAGCACTAACTGAGAATAAACATACCGATTTCAATAAGACATGTGTTTTTTATGGAGGCTGAGTTCATACTCGTATGTAACACATCTTGTTTATTTAGAAAAGGCATTTTACTCATTTTCGGGATTTTGGACATGTCTGGTTTTGAATGCTAGCGCCTCATTTATTCAAATTGTAGTATCAAAATTTTCTCTTAAACAAAGCATAGGGTATATTCCTGGTAAACTGCTTGACATAAATAAAAAGGAATCTTTCATTAATTTTTCATGCAGAATCATTGCAAGGCAATTCTTGAAAGTTAACCTATAATCCTCTCACAGTGATTCTGCATGACAAATTAGTGAAAGATTCCATTTTTTATTTATACCAAGAAGTTTACCAATTATATATTCTATGCGTTGTTGAAGAGAAAATTTTGATTGTACAATTACCTACCTATATGAATTAATGTTATAGCTCAAAAACAGAAAACACAGTCAAATTGTCTAACTCTCCCCCTTGCGGCAGCCGCCTGGTGAAGGATGTGTTTGTATGTGTGAGGTGAAAATCGATGAGGCGCTACGAGTGACGTCGGCCGGCACATGTATTGTGATATCGCCTCTACGCCCAGAGTGGTAAACTGTAGCATAGTCCAAATTGTAGACCTCAATTTTGAACGAATCCGTTACATATATCTTGAGAAACAACCGCGTGGAAAAGGCGATTTTAGCCAAGTTTGAGGGCTTCAAAATAATTCTTCCAATGTGCGTGGCGTCTTGAAAGTCACATTCACAAGTAGTATGAAGTTTGTTTTCTGTTCGTAGATAAGCATTGTGGACACAAGTTTACTGGTCTCTGAGAAACAACGTAACTGCGAACACGCTGCACGCAGTGCGAGCGCCAGTAAGAAAATGTTGTAGCGGCGCACCATTGGCCCTGTCAGACAAGGACAAGCCAATAACGACAGAACGCCAGATATGGACAGATGGTATTGAAGTCTAGCAAACATTCAAATTTTCCCGCGATGTATCTGTGTCCCTACAAATAACATTCAAGGAGGGAAAAATAAAGTTTCTTCGTCCGGCTATAACAGAGAATATAATCCATGATTTTAAGAGGGTATGGTACATAATTCAACGCTAAAAGCATTGATCTATAACTGTAGGTTTCTTGAAGCCAATTTTCGAAAAATATTCAATAGCAATCCTAGACAATAGTTTTAGCCAACGTTTTAAACAAAATTGATTCCAGTGTAACGAACTTCTGAGGCAAAATTTCTGACGCCGGAACCTCGTGCATTTAACTGCGGCGCAAGAGATCACGCGTAACGAATTAGTAATTCTGGATAAATATTTACTCATAAAGTTGGCAAATACCATTATCTAGGATTGTCATTGAGTATTTTATCCATATTGGCTTCGAAAAAAGTGAAGATATCAAATGATGTTTTCAGCGTTTACTTATCTACCACTCACTCTTAAGACGCCGCCTACCAGCACGCTACAAGCTCAGAAGGGACGGCGCTATAAGGGCGACCTCGAATCGCAAATAAAATGTGCATAATCCGACATGTGCATGTGTGCATGGAAGCAAGAGAGTGTCATTTCGAACATTTACTGTCAGTTTCTGACATCAGCATCGGCGAAACTGTCATAAACTCTGAAACTCACAGTAAATGTTCTCAAAGACATCCTCTTGCTTCCACACACACATGCACACGTCTGATTACGTATGCACTGTCGCATCCAGTCAAATACTCCCACATCCACCATGGAGGATACAAATGAGGACATAGAATACTTGTATCCATCACATAATTCAATTATCTAACAACATTAATTTTACTACTGGTTACCTTGCAACATATTAAACTAAACTTTCGTTAATAACTCAAAAACTGAGCATTGCCGGACCTACGTTTACATGGATTTTTATTTTTCTTGTTTTTGATGTAAGGAACCCACGTTTGAAGTTTATAAAGGAATTGCTAAAACATCCTGTACGTGGATAATATATTGAAGATATATAAAGTAGTTACTGGCCTCGTGAAGGCTTGGGAGCACGGACGCCACCCATGTTGTAGTTGCAGTCGAGAAGTGTTGTTATTTGGCGACGACGGCTTGCGCAACAACGCTACATGCCGGGCCGGCCGCTCATTGGCGGGCATGCAGGCAGCACCGCCTACGTTTATGACTGCGGCACGAGCTGAAGACAGCCGCGATGCGCGCGCACACGCCCGCCAGCTTTTACAACCCCCGCCACTTGCGAAACTCTTCCCCGAGCTCTCGTCAAGCCAACTACCAACACGCAATAACGCGCAAGAGGACCTCAAGTCTTTTGTGTTTTTAGTTTGTCTGCCGCCGAGCGGTGTGTAAAGCTTCGGTCGTTATGGGTCGTTCGGAATAAAGTAGGCACTAAATATTTAACCTTTGAAAATAATCACCAGCCGTTACTGCATATAAAGATATAATTCAACATCAAGAACAGTTACCCTTGAACTTGTATGGTTGGCAGCGAACTGCTGAATGTAGTTCCGTGTATTTTCGTATTTAAATAAAACAATACAGAAATAAAATCAATCGAAGTAAACATATTCGTATATTATATAATTAATAAACTGTTTTAATGCAACTATATGAGTTTCTACCGACATCACAACTTATATTACACGCGCAAACATTAAGTGGCGTGCCCAGAGAGGTCAGATATTTCCCGTCGTTAACTGCTACACGCGGAAAGATACGAATTGGCTGAAAATAGAAATTTAGCAGGGCTTCTTTGAGTGCTCACTTTATTCCGAACTGCCTATGCAAGAATATTCAATAGCGGTTCGCCGAGCACGAGAGATGTCTGGGAGCAGCATTCAAAGAACACCACGCACGCAGACATCACGAACGTTGAACAGTTTTACTATAACCTTCCATGTTTCGAATCTTTGCACATGATCGGCGGCCGGAGCAGGTGGGCATCTTAATACTACAGTTCTAAGGTTACAATAGTGTAACTTAGTTCAAATAACTCCAACATTGATAGAGATGGGAAAATTTTGCGAGTTCAATGACCTGCATGTTAGAATCAAATATAATATACATGCTCAAGCCCCGACTATTAGTCTACTAGCTGCTCCTCAGTGGAACAACAGACAATGAAAGAATAGACGGGGCTTGAGTATCTATAGGACAATGGATTCTAGCCTGCAGATCATTGGATTCGCGAAATGTTCCTATCTCTAATGGTTGATATGTCTCGGAGTTCTGCTGGAAAATCACAGACGTGCGGTGTCGCAGTAATCTTATTCTGATAGGTGCAGTCAAATGGGAGACGTCTCTGAACAAAGACACGCTGTCAATAACCATGAAGCACAGCTGCTAATGAGCACGTGATACACTGAAAAAAGATGAAGCAAAAATATTTTCGCGGCAAACTAATTGCTAGAGCGACGATTTTATGGCAAGAATATTTTTGCACCAATTGGTTTGAATGGCTTGTGTGGACATCTGCAGTTCTTCTTCGCTGTCAGTGATTGGATGTCCTAACCGTCACTTGTCTTGGGGATCTACTGGCAAATCACACCAGTATGAGGGGCCGCGGTGGCCGAGGGGTCAGACCTCTCGCCTCCCACTAAGGTGATCCGGGTTCGATTCCCGGCGGGGTCGGTCCCCGGATTTTTGCGTGTGGGAATCGCGCCGAACGATGCCGCTAGTCGGCTGGTTTTCTCGGGAATCTCCTGTTTCCACCGTCCATTCATTCCGGCGCTGCTCCATACACATCATATCACCCCTCACCAGCGCTAAAGACCTCGATGATAAGCACTGACCGAAATCTCTTCACACAGCAGTATGAAGTCACAATATCCATATTCAGATTGGCGCAGTCAAATGAGAAACGTGTCTGAACAAAGACAAGATGCTCTTAACCATGAAGCAGAGCTGCCGACGTGCACGTAAAAACTATTTAAATACAGTTAGGCAAAAATCTTTTCGGGACAAAATCGTGCCTTTACTAATACCTCTATGTATGACAAATAACGGGGGAAAAATTGAACTACTGAAAACATCTGTGGCTGTCGTACTAGAGGTTAGTATGCAGTGGCAATGGTTTAAAATATTTACATGTAATATTTATTTAGTATTTGACGCGTGGTAGCCAAACTAGCGTTCTCAATAAGAATAGTTTTTAGTGTCAATTCACTTTTGTCGTATCACTCTATCGCACTCATGTAATTCCACCATAATGACATTAGTATACGATTGAATTTCTCCTAAAAACTTTAGGAACGATACCTTATATGCACGGGGGGGGGAGGGGGGGATTTTTCATATTTAAGTTTCAACACTTCTATAGGAGTCTATACATAGAGAGGTGAGGTAAATTTACAAATAATATTTACAGCTTGGATTCTGAGAAGGTTCATGAATCTATTCTCAGTTCTCACAAGAAATCAATTAAAAAACTAACTGCAAAGTTTGCTGTAAGAGTGGGTTTACAACTAAAAACTAGTACATTAACTTATGCGTTATTACGTATGTGGAGGATAAGAAAGTGCGTTCTTTTCAATGCGATGATTTTTAAAATTGAAGTAAACAGGCCGTGTGCAAATGTAGGTTTTCCTTAAGCGAAAAACGTTATATTTTATATTTTACGTGAAAGTTCTGGGGAAGCAGCCAATCCAGGCGAAGCTTGTCCCATCTACGACACAGAGAAGTAGTATCAACTGACAAAACTATTAACGAACCTAGAGCTATCAGTAATTCATCAGTTATTTTTACCGATCCCTGTTTGAATGAAAATGCTGAACACGATAATTTGCAAAAAAAACCTGTCAAACAGATATCTTTCGCCAAATCAGTAGTTCACGTTACCATTTTCTGATGGCGGTATTGTCAACTGTTTCAGTTGGCTAGAATTATCTGTATTTACTTAACATGTATCTCCGTATGCGCGGCAAAAGTTTACTGCATAATTCTTAAGAGGGCGTGGTACATAATTCAACACTAAAATCATCAAAATATAACTGCAGGTTTCTTGAAGCCAATTTGCGAAAGTAAAAAAAAAACAGCAATCCTAGACAACAGTTTTAACTAACGTTTTAAAGAAAATTGATTCCAGTGTTACGAACTTCTGAAGCACAATCTCTGACGCCGGAACCTCGTGCATTTAACTGCGGCGCAAGAGATCACGCGTAACGAATTAGTAATTCTGGATATATATTTACTCATAAAGTTGGCAAATATCGTTATCTAGGATTGTCGTTTTGAATTTTCTCCACACTGGCTTCAAAAAAGCGTAGAAATGGATTAATGTTTTCAGAGTTTATTTATCTACCTCGCACTCTTAAGTTAGTGGACGATAGCTTTCTCTTAACGTTTGAGGCATGGAAACAGAGAAGGTGATAAGTAGAGACACGATTTTATGGCGAAAAGATGTTTGCAACTTTTGGTTCCAATGCGTCATGTGCACATCTGCAGATCTGCTACATCGTCTGTGATTGGATGATTTTACTCTCACTTGCCTTGGCAAATCACAGATGTATACGGAGTCACTATAATCTTATTCTGATTGGTGCAGTCGAATGAGAGATGTGTCTGAACAAAGACACGCTGCCAATAACCTTGAAACAGAACTGCCGATGTGCACAGGAGACACTGAAACAAAGTGGGGCAAAAATACGTTCGCAACAAAATCGTGGCTCTAGCGATAAGTCGAATACAAGTCCGTCAAACACCTCATCGCCTCTAGGCGTGGAGAACTAAACTAGCGTGCAGTGTTTGTGTAGAAACCGTTATCGAACGAGACTTCAAGCAACGTCCCTGTTGTTTTACTGTGGAAAGTATGTGGTAATGTCCAATGAAGGTTTCTATCGCTTGTTTTACGATTACGATCGATATTTTCTCACTTACGGCAACGTGAAAAGCCATTATTAGAACTTTTGAGGAGCTTGGAAATCATATTTTTTAAAAGCGGTTGGCATTTATTCAATCATAGGGACACCGTTTGAAGTGTATTTTCTTTTCGTAAATAAACGTATTGGAAAAATTGTAACAGTTATACAAAAGAAAATAATTCCCGTACCACGCGACAGCACGGCTCACACGTCCGCTCTACTAACTCTTATAAGCCCTATACAACAGGCCCTATATGTCGCGTTTGAGGTCACAAAACAGGCAAGCGATAAGGGCTAGACTGGCTCGTCCGTCAACAATCGCATCGCCTTCATGCGCGGAGCATGAAAACGGTATGCAGTGTTTTGGTCATTGACGTTTTACAATGGAACTTAAAAGAGTGTTCACGTGGAATATATGTATAATTTTATATTTCTACGACATGTGTCAGTTTTATAGACGTTATTTGTAACAAGATTTTCCACTTGTAATAATTATTTTTTCTCTCATAGTCAATCCATGGCGGTATGTCGAAGTCAAAACTTGCAAATTACTGAGCATACAAATAACAAAAGTCAACTTACTTACTCGAATGAAATAATTTACAATGAAACAATATGTAATGAATGGGCCATATGCTTAAAGGTTTAAAAACACATACTAACCACGTTTTTGTCTTCTTTTTGACAAGGGGCCGCGGTGGCCGAGGTGTCAGACCTCTCACCTCCAACAAAGGCGATCCTGGTTCGATCCCCGACGGGATTGGATCCCGGATTTTCGCATGGGAGAATCGTGCCGGACGAATCTGCTGGTCTGCGGGTTTTATCGGGGATCTCCCGTTTCCCCCGCCATTTCATTCCGGCGCTGCTCCATACTCACGTCATATCACCCCTCACCAGCGCTTAAGTCCTCGAAGTTAAGCGCTGACCAAAATCTCTCAGCCATAAATGAGGTAAAACATTTCATTAGTCCTATCATATTATCTTTAAAGTAAAAAGGACCCTATTATTTTACCTACGGAAAGTGCGTAGTTAAGTACAGCGCGTACTTCTGTATTTTTGTCTTACGATTCTGGTTGGTATTTTTTACGTGAGTGCAGTCTTAAAAAAAGCAACTTTGAGCCATTATGGTGCACCAAATCAAGGTTCTAAGTACGGTATCTTAAAAAACAAAAATAACGTAGACCTACTATAGTTTTAAATGCGATTTCTTTTCGTAGATAAAGATATCGAACACACGTTTAGTAGTGCTTAAAAAAAAAAAAAAAAAAAAAAAAAGAAAAGAAAGGAACTTTCTCCTAACATGTTGCAACAGTTAATGAACGAGCTGTATACAAGACTTTTAACGCTTAACTTTTCTATTGTAACCCTACCCTTACACCTGCTACTTTACACGGTGTACTGAAGTATATCCGTGGGGCGTTAGTCTCTCAAATACGTGGGAACTTTTCTTGTCAGCCGTCTTCCTATCAAGGCCCCGGACAGAGCTTCATGAATCGTGCCGGACGATGCCGCTGGTCGGCGGGTTTTATCGGGGATCTCCCGTTTCCCTCGCCCCTTCATTCCGGCGCTGCTCCATACTCGCCTCATGTCACCCCTCACCAGCGCTGAAGACCTCGATGTTAAGCGCTGACCAAAATCTCTCGCTCACAGAGCTTCATCAGAGGCACAGAACAAATAGTAATACAGACGTGTAATGACGTGGGGACTCATTTGATACGAGCTGTCCGTGGCTGTTGATACCAACACCATGTCTGTTTGGCTCCTGCATGTTACGTCAGGTTTCCTATTGGCTAGTAGGTCTGCCGTCTTCCGCTGAGTGGCGGTAGATGTTTCCGCCATGTTGTTGGCCAGCGAAGCCATTTTGCTGGCGTGTGTGGCTTGAGTTTGCCGTCCTGCCGGTTGTTTCACTTCTGTATTCCTGAATATTCTGTGTCGACGGCGCGCTGAATTTTATCTAGCTCGGGTGTACGTACGAGTTCCGGGGCCGATTGTACGTCGCGCCTTGTAGATAGGCATGCACACATACACACGTACACGCTAGCAGTTGTTGGCACAAGGCTCTCCCCCTCGACTACTTGACAAATTTACTGTCTTTCCGGTCGAGACTAGAGCTTGTAGCAGCTTTGTACGCGTCTATGGACGGCAGTTTCGTTTTCCCCCTTCTCTCTCTCTCTCTCTCTCTCTATCTATCTCTCTCTCTGTATTTCCACCCGACAACCAGATAGCATGTTCACACACTGTTACACAACGACCTGTGTGCGTCTCTATTCTTCAGCAACGACGAACGGAAATTCTTCTGCAAATAGGAAAGGCTTCGGAGTGCGGAGTCGAGGCAGTGAGATACACGGATACGCAGAGTAGTCATATCCCAGAAGACGACACAAGAACCATTTTTGTTTTATTGAGGGGTTTTCTGCAATACGGCAAAATTCGCCTGCAACAGCGTATGTAAAAATAAACTGTTCTGTTTATAAAACGAACCCACTGCAGGAATCGTTCAAAGAACACAGTTAAAATATTATCTGTGTTAAGACCTACATCAATTTTTTCTATATAGAAATTACACACCAGCAGTAAGTGGAGAGTAGTTCATGCTTCTTGTATTGTAGCACAAAGAAGAAAAAAAATGCGGAATAATCGCCGATTTAACATTTTTATACTTAGAATTAAAAAAAAGTAATAAAATTCAATATGGCGACTGAAACCGAGCCCTTGTTACCCTTGAGGCTCGGTTTCAGTCGCCATATTGAAGTTTATTATTTTTCGCTTCTTTACAATTCTAAGAAGAAAATTATTAAATATGTGGTTAAACCTCAAATTCTATTTACATTTCGCTACAGTACAGACCTTGTGATTTAGCTGTTTTATAATTACGCCGCAATCTGTGTGGCAAAATTTTTTTATATTAATAATTTGCCCGACAAATTGCGACCTGACTATACATTACTAACTCTACTCCCATGCTTGTGTTGTTGCACAACGTAGATAGAATTTTCATTTTTTCTTCTCAGAATTAAAAAAAAAAAAACCCTCTAAGTAATAAAATTCAATATGGCGACTGAAACCGAGCCTTAAGGACGTACACGTAGGGAAAATCGTAATTTCATATTTGTATTACACAGTGTTCAGTTTTGTGGAAGTTACTTGCGAGTAGGCCTACATTTTTGTCTTACAGAAAAAAATTAGTTCAGCCAGTTTTCTCATAACGGCTCTTAAAAGTCAACTGCGTGTTTTATTGTTCTCATCTACTGCTAACCAATGAACATAATGAAATGAAGAAATTCACACATTGATACCACATGCCGTGGGCTACTGTTTTGACGCATATAACCCCCTCCCCCCCCCGGCCCTCACGCACATATATATAGTTGAAATTTTACATTTTTGCTATTTTTTAATTTTTTTTCTTAATATAACAATTTTGAATAGGTGTAGTATGTCAAGCAATAGCCCGTAACATGTGTCTATGTGAATTTTTTTCATTTCATTACGTTGGTTGGTTTTTGCGATTAATAAGAGCTAAAAATATGCAAATTTTACTTTTAAATGTCACTGTTGGAAAACTGGTAGAGCTACTATTTTTTTATTACTAGGAAAACGTCCTTCAAGATACATATACAAAACTACACTATTCCATACACATATAAAAATTATGATTCCCCCCCCCTTCCACTTTGACGCCCTTACCGCATTGTTACTTCGTGTCAAACGAGCCAAAATCTACATCGGCTGACGACCTACACTCGGTTCAAAATAGTTAGGGGCTTCCAATCTTCACGAGTAATTACTGGATATGTTGCAATACACCCTAGCTCAAGTACACTTCAACGACCAGATGGTTACAATTCTTACAAGTCTTGTGATTGGTCTGCCTGCGAATTACAGACCTATTGTGTCGTAGAAACGTTACTTTGATTGGCCATTCAAATGACAACTATCCTCACGAAGACACATAAGGCCAACAACCAAAGTAGAGCTGCCACAAGTTACTTAGTGAAATCTAGCTTTTGCAACATACGTTTCATAATACATTATTTTGACATTTCAGTTTTAACAAAAGAAAGAAAATTATGGCATTTATTTAGTATGGTAGCAGTATTTACCCTATCAGAAAAAATAAAGAGATAAATATTTATATTTCTTCAGAAATACCATCTAAAAAAACTACAAACGGTGAAAAACAATTGGTAGATTGAATCACGCCAATAATGCCATGTATAAAACACTTTCAATTTATTGGAGTTCCATAAAACAATGACAATTGCAATTACAGAGATTACGTATGAGACGAAAGATGATAAACAGTACAAACAAGTGAGTGAAGAACAGAAGATACAGACAGTAAAAATAAAATATTAGAACAATAACAGGGTGTAAATAATAAGTAGGAACGTCTGATTTTCGCGGAAAAGTTTTCTCGCCACTTTTCTTCGCGAACAATGACTAGATGTTTCTAACTCTCAGCGTCTTGGTATTTTACCCGCTAATCACAGGACAGACGTGCGATGTGGCAGTAACTGTATTCTGATTGGTACTTAAAAAATAGTGACACCTGTACACAAATACACACTAACAATCACAGCTGGAGACGTACACATAAGGCATTGAAACAAAGTAACACGAAAATAAGAGATCCTTGGTAATAAGACAAAAACAGGACGTTAACTAAGGATAAATTATTAATAAAAAATTTAAATAATAAAAAGTATTAAAACAGTACAATTTTGGAGAATCGTTCCACTCGTGTAAGAGACCACACAATTAAATTAACTAATTCTATCGCATTACGATCGATATGAAATACACGACTTAAGGTGACGTAATAGTCAATTTGCCTAAAATCCACTTAAATAACAAGGTAAAATTAATTTTTGACGTTTGTCAAGTTTCGTACACACATATATCGTCAACATTTGCAAGCGTCGTAACCATACAAATGGGGACAAAACATAAAGTAGTGGTAGAGTCAAAGAATTACACCAATATATATATATATATATATATATATATATATATATATATATATATATATATATATATATATATATATAGAAAATTGGGGACTAGAACTGAACGTTTTAGTAAGGCAACAAAGACCTCAAACAAACATACCACTGTTATAGAATTGATGAAAATAAAACTAACCACCCTAGCAGGTCTACTCTGAGTTTGTTTCAACAGCTATCCCTGATTTGCAAACATCACCGATTAGGAAACAAATATACAGTCAAACATCACCGATAAAGTAATTGCCCTGATTAAGAGCACTGGAAGTTACTCGTGAAAAAAAACATATATGGACGTTTATATTTAGACATATGTATGTATGTATGCATGTAAGTGTGTACCTATGCATGTATGTATACATACACGAACGTGTATGAGATCGACAAACTCAGACACCGTTTAACCGATCGCTATGAAACTTACCAAATGTATGCATTTTTTCAAGGACAAAGGTTTTATGCTATCCATTTTACTCTAATTCAACAAATCAACACTAGATGATTCTGCAGCGCATCAACTTCTGTACCTAGTTTCTCTTTGTAGCACGTAGGCTATAAAAAAAGGGGCGGGGAGATTCTCAATTCTACCAACAAATGGTTTTATACCCTATTTATACTGGCAGGACAACGCCTGCCGAGTTTTGATAGTATGTTAAAAAATATCATTGAAGCCATAATAAGAATTTCACTCATCCACATAAAATAATAACTGATTTTTTGGATATTTTCTGCCAGTACACGGTAATTACTCTCATTTATCTAGTTTTCCTTCTTGCGATGTTACTTATACAAAAAATTTTGTGAATACAAAATAGAAAATGAAAACTGCGTGATGAAAAGCGTACAATTTTGGTTAGCTCTTAAGACCCTTGACTACATAGCTTGCAGTCACGCGGAATTAAAATGAAAAATAAATGTTAAAATTACTAAAACCAATTTAGATATATAACCTTTGTTCTACGTAAATATTTCTTAAGACGAATTGCGACAGAAGAATTTCCAGCGGTGTTTGTCCTCAGATTTTTTAGCAAGTGGGAATTTTGTAGGAAAATGCTACAGACTAGATAATAACACAGACATGAAATGATATGGCGACTCATTTGATACGGGCGAACTTCACAGCTTATTGGCTGCCAGAGGCTGTTGATTCCAGCCCCGTGTATGTTTGATTCCTTCATACTACCGCAGGTTTCGTATTGGCCTTGCTGGCCGTTATCAGTGCAGCCACCTTACGCTGATTGGCGATACGTGTCTCCGCCATGTTTTTGGCCAGTGAAGCCATTTTGCTGGCGTGTGTGACTGAGTTCGCCATACTACCAGCTGTTTCACTTCTGTATTCCTAAATATTCTGTGACAATGCCGTTGGTCGGAGGGTTACATCGGCGATCTCCCGTTTTCTCCTCCCTTCTCATTGCTGCAATCTTCCACTTTATGGTTGTATTTCACACCATCCTTCAGGGAGTCGTCTATAGGCTTCCAGCCAGACAGTCTGTCATCAGAGTCTGCCCTGTCCTCAGGTACCCTCCCCATACGTGGATCCACGAATTTGTGCAGGAAAGATGTTTGCATCCTTTGGTTACAAAGCATCACGTGCACATCTGCAGCTATGCATCATGGTCAGTGATTGGCTATTTATAACTCTCAACGTCTTGGGGTTCTACAAACAAATGACAGGCGTTTGGTGTCGTAGCAACCTTATAATGATAGGTGCAGCCTAATGAGAGATGTGTATGACCAAAGCCATCTTGCCAATGGCCATGCTGGCATGGGCGACTTGAGGCATGGCCGTCTTTAGTAGGCCGGAGTCTTGAATGTGGCAACGCTGCATCGGAGGCCTACTGCCGGTCGCTCATTGGTAGCCCTAGTCAGTGTAGACGTATACACGTCACTAAAGCTGCATCTATACACGTTACAGAGACTAGGGTGGCCAAGAAGTGACAGGCAGCAGGCCCCCGATGCAGCATTGCCACATCCAAGACTCCGGCCTTCTATACTAAAGACGGCCATGCTTGAGGTCACCACGCATAGGGTGGTTTCACTTCTGCATTCCTAGATGTTCTGTGATGTCTGTGTTATGGAAGACAAAACCTTAAAAAATAAAACATTTTTAACCATTTTTATTCCACTTTTACAGATTGGAAATCACCATCCTATAATTTTTGAGGGTTTGACAATTACTAAGGAAATCGCTGAGTTACTTTTTTAAAATTTGAAATATATTTAATTATTAAAATTAATTATTTAAATATACGCCGTCGCAACATATTTTGTCGTTTTACTGCCAAAATACTTCAAAGGAAATATCAATTTGCGTAATGGACCCGGTATGTTTGTTTCTGGGACAATGCATTTTTGCATTACCGTAGGATGACCAAAACGTTTCGTTTAATCAAAGGGGGTCGTACAAAAATACGAAAATATAATGTTAAAAATTGAACCTGTAAAAAAAAAGTCCCGAATTTGGCCACACTGCCCTAATGTTTGCGTCACAAGTAATAAACGCCAACGTCAATAACTCCTCGTCGGATACGTTTTAAACAGTTTCCCGCCACTCGTACGCGACATTTCAAAGTAATGTCTACAAAAAGGAAGGTCTCGCCAAACCTGTTTAACAGCAGCTGCAAGAACTTAAGGCGCTTTTTGTTTTCTTTTCACGTTGCAAGAAATCCAACAACATAATGCTATCTGAAGCTGAGAAGACGGAGCTAGTAATTGCTTTCAGCGTTTCTCCATCAAGCTTTTCCGACCTCATTTTGCGAATGCCAATTTGTTACCAAGGCCACGTGCGCACTTGATGATGATGATGTGCTCGCTGCAATTGCTACTGCGAGCGTGTTTTGTAATGCGGTTGGCACGGCTTCCTGATACCCTCCACAGGGTTGCCAACTGGTTTTCAAGTTATCCGGCTTAGGGACCTGAAAAATTCGCGTTTTTTTTAAGGCACAATCTATAATTCCAGCCGCTGTAAGTTCGTGTCACACAATTGGTCCTTGACTTATTTGACACCTCGTGTAAGTCGCTGAGCCAATTGTAAAAAATTAGAGGCACGATTATTTCGCGTATTGATTGTAGGTCAGGTTGAATGCCAATAATGTATACTTCACTATTCCTTCTGTGATTAGACGACACATGTTTCAACACATCTTTGACGACAACAAGCCAGTGATAAATAAGGAAACAAGTCGTGGTGGTAACACGTGTAACGGTTACAAGTCAATGTATATTTGACTTTGGTCGGTGTGTGTATAGGTCTGAGAAGTCTAGGCTGTTGCCAGATGAATACGCGAAATACTCGTGTCTCTAGTAATAATATAACTAAATGCGGGCATATATCTCTGTGTCAGCGAGCAGCTTCATGCTACTTGTTTGAGTACACATATATTATTGAAGGCTAGCATACAGGTCGCAGTGAACTCGCGAATTTTTCCAGTCTTTCTAGTTAGGAGCTAGACTACACACATGTAAATAGACTTCTTTAAAGTAAAATAGGACAAATCTCTACAAAATTACTTAAATTAAAAGTACTTGCAGTAAATTAAATTTTTATTTCGTTATTCAAATACTACGAGTTTCTGATATTAAAACTATAATTAGAATTAATTTTACATTGTTTACACTGCGATTTTCTTTGGAATATCAATCAAACGTATACTCTTTCAGCGAGGAAAATAAAGATAGTGCAAGTTACTTGCAGAGGAGGCGCCCGTCATAAACATAAAAATAAATTTAAAGTCAAACGCATTAATTAAAAGTGCGTGGTAGATAAATTAACGCTCAAATCACCAATTGAACTCTTCGCAGTTTTCAAAAATAATCCACAGTTACGCGTAATCTGTCGCGCCGCAATTTAATGAACGATATTTCGGCGTCGGAGATTGTTCTTAAGAAGTACGTTATTCGAGAAATTTTTTGCTGAGAACGTTGGTAAGAACTCTTGCCTAGAAATCGCTGATTTTTTATTTTTAAATTGATTTTGAGAAACCCAGAATTATAAACTGTTGCTTTTACCGCTGAATTATGTGTCATGACATCTTAAAAGACAGAAGATGCGAAGAAATATCTGCACGTCTAATTTCAGTTAAGTAGATTTTACGTTTCGTTGACAGCGAGATCATTAGAGACGCCAACAAACAATTTCACACAAGTACAGGTACTGGGAGAGGAATAGGTCATGGCCTTTGTTATGGAAATATTCCAGCATTGGGCTTGAGCGATTCCCGGGAAACAACAGGAAACGGAAATCAGGATTGCAGTAGAAGGGAATCGAAGGCAGGTCCTCGTCAATGTGAGCCCGTCGCGTTATCGTTGCGTCCAAGAAAACAGCTGAGAACCGAGTGAATTTGCAAGAACCAACCGTATTGTCTCCATATAGATAGAGACTGAAATAATTCACAGGTTCAATGACTTGAACACAGAAAAAAGTATTTAGTGGTGGCCACAAAATATTTTGTTGGTATTAACCCTGCAAAATAATTTTTGTACCGACTACAAAAAATTTTTGTGGTCACTACAAAATTTTGTAGTCACCACTAAATAATTTAGTGTTTACCACAAAAATTATTTTGCAAGGAAAATTTTTCTTTCTGTGTAGGCTAGCTTCTAAGAATATGTTTACACTCAAGTACACAATACCTTCTCATTGGCTGCTTGCTTGCATAGTGATACCGCGTGAATTTGGCCGGACTTCTTTATAATAGTAGAGTGGTAATTATAAATGATCTAAGCACCAAAAAAACACCGAATTTTGTTAACTGAAGGATTCGGCTGTAAATAATTGTGACATTCAGAGAGAAACGGTATTATCAGGTGTAAAATATAGTAAGTGACCTATATTTTATTCGTATTAGAAAATAGTTCCGTTTGAAGGCCAGACTCGGAATGGAACTTTGAACTAAAAATACATAAAGGGCGTTACTTACTATGTTTTATACCTGATAATACTGTTTCTCTCTGAATGTACCTTAACGTTATTTACAGCCGAACCCCTCAATTACAACAAAATCAACCATGTGCCAGTGCCTATGTCTTGCTGTAAGAACTAAGTACCAATAATTTTCCTAATAGCTTTTATGATTGTTGAAAGATAGCATGTCTCGTATGCACGCATACTCTAGCAGCGCTGTTTTTCCCTTCTACTCGAAAGCATATTTTTGGCATTTAGATCATTTAGAACTTCCACTCTACAATTGGCTTCGCGTCCTCTAGATGCTGTCAAACAAGTCAAGGGCCAATTAAGAAACATACCCTAACTTACAGTTGTCTGAATTCTAGCTTATGCACTGAAAGAAAAATTTGTAGGAAGTCTTCTCTGCAAAATTATTTTGTAGTGACCACTAAATAATTTTGTGGTGGCCACAATATTTTGGTGGTCACAACTAAAAGTTTTTGTAGTGATCACAAAATAAATTTTGCAGGATGAATACTAACAAAATATTTTGTAGCTACCACAAAATATTTTATTTCCGTGATGGCCAAAAGAAATCGCGAATTTTTCAGGTCCGTACATACAGACGATTTAGCTACGTCAGAGTTTTGTAAGGCAATAATACAAGGACTAAAAATGACAGTGGTGTACCACTTTTTGCTTTGTAAGTCAACGGTATTACACAGTCCCGTCATTGTTTTCTGTCGAGCAGAGAATAATAAAGCTAGATTTCTCGCTCCACGGGATAGATATATTTCTGTTATTAAATTAAACTTAAAAAATAAAACCCCGCTGTAGCAGGAAAAAGTCTAAATTGGCAACACTCAATTCCTCGGGGACATGGATCTTTCGGTCCCGGCCGGTTGTCATGGTGACAACGGCTTTTCTTGGAGTGGCAATTCGGCCCCAGTAAATTACGCAAGGCCCATTCTCCTACTTACTCAAATATTAGTTTTAGAGTCAATTAACCACGTAAGTATCAGAGAAAGTGATGTGTAATAACATTATGTTCGAAGATAAAGATGTTCAGAACAAATACAGGATGAGTCAGGGCGGCGTACATAATTTTTTTTTGCAATTGCTAGTAAAAAGTGAGTCAAAAATGCACTTCATAAACTTAATATTACTTTCGAAAACGAATTTAAAATGACATTTCTTGAAATAAACAAATAACAGTTTATGCTTAGGCTACATTAAGTAGCGAAACTCCGAGCAGTGTGTCACATCAATTAAAGAGTGAGTACTTTTTTTTAAAACTTTCATTCAAATAAATATGATTTTAAAAACAATATTTAGAATGCCATAACTCTAACTGTGTTGACTTTCCTTCCTGATAATTTCATGTAAAGTTTACAACAGTTGTTTGCAGCGTGGGAAAATGTAATTTGGTGAATAAGTTTTAAAAAGCTACAGAGGAATGCGTAAAATTTCAAACGACACCCGAGCCGATTTTGTTTGAAATGTACACGGCCACTGTGTTAATGGACGTTATTTTGACTTATTTAAGTAATATAACTATTTTTAAAGACTTGTGACATTATCCTCCTAGACCTTAGGGGCCGAGGTGGCCAGTCGGTCAGACCATTCGATTTCCTGCGGGGTCAGTCCCCAGATTTTCGCACGTGGGAACAGTGTGGGATGATGCCGCTTGTCAGCGGGTTTTCTCGAGGATCTCCTGTTTTTCCCTACATTTTCATTCCGGCGCTGTTCCGTACTCACCTCATGTCATCCCTCACCATCGCTACAGATCTCGTGGTTGAGTGCTGACTAAAATCTCACACTCACTCTCGTAGTCTTTGGCAAAAAAAGTATTGAAAATAAGTTGGCAACAATTATTTGCTTGTATAAGTATCAATTTTTTTTTAAGTGCAGACCTAGCTAATTATTCATAGACAAAGTTATTGACATTCAGGGAGAATGTTACGTCCAGCTCATGGTGCGATAACTTAGGAGTTAACGTATTTACTGTTACATCTGGGGGAAGTTCTACGTAACAATGTCGTTCAAACATAATGCCACAATTAGAAACTCTTGCTTCCCGCGGAAATATTTTTGTGCTACTTTGTTTCGCTGCCTTACGTGCACAAGCCTGCAGATCTGTTTCGTGGTCAGTGATTGAATGGTTTTATCTCTCAGCGTCTTGGCGTTCTACCAGCTGATCACAGAGTGTGGTCAAGGTTGATTCTACTACAGGTTAGAAAGAAAGTACGTTTTCTTATGGGAGAGCTTGGCACAGGGAACATTTCTGCCGCTAGTTTCGCTTCAATCGCTAAGAGACCAGATAAATTATAAACCGTAGTAAAATTAAATTTAAATAAACTTGGAAATTATATTAGTAATTTAATTTAATTTTAAAGTGAGAAGAAACCGATTTCGCGTTTTAAGTTATCAATTTAATGTAAATTAAAATTCAGGAAAGCTCTGTGATTGGTCAGTTTGGTGCACTAGCGATACCATCGCTCAAGTGGCAGAAATTTTCCCTGTGCCAAACGTATAACATTGATCTTTCTAACCTGTAGTGGGATTAACATTAGTGTGGTGTCGCAGTAACATTGATCTGACTGGCACAGTCGAATATGTGACGCCTCTAAACAAATACTCACTGCCGACAACCATTGATAAGAGCTGTAGATGTGCACATAAGGTACTGAATAGAGATTATGGTTTATTGTGGGAAATCAAGACTGCTTGTTAGGTTTAAAAGTACTTTCAGAGTAGCTTGTGCATGGAGCTGATCCCCTACTTGAATACAGCCAATAAGAATTCCTCTATTGTAATATGTGATGCCTATTATTGGTCCGCAGACAACTACGTTGTGTCAGACGTATATCACCCAATCATACATGCTGAAAGAAGCCACAGTTAGGGACCTCTCTCTGTTTTTCGCGAAAATAATTTCGCCTCAGTTTGTTTCAGTACCTTACGTGCAAAGTGCAACTCTGCTTCATGGTTATTGGCAGCGTGTCTATGTGAAGAGCCGTATCTCATTTCACTGAGCCAATTACAATGACGTTCCTGCAACACCACACGTCTGTGATTTGCCGGTAGAATACCAAGGCTCGTGACAGTCAAAATATCCAATCACTGACCAAGTATCAGAACTGCATATGTGCACGTAAGACACTGAAACAAAGTCGGGCAAAATTATTTTCGCGAAAAACAGGGGTCCTTAGCCACAGTGTTTTCAAGAGCATCTTGGCACAAAAAATTTCGCGATTTACCTTCATCTCTAGTAATGAAACGAAGTGGTGTGAAAATAATTTCGGGAAAATCAGGAGTCCCTACTGGGGGTTAAAAAAAACATCCAATCCTTGACCGAGAAGCAGAGTTGAAGACGTGAACGTAAGAACATGAAGCAAACCGACGTAAAAATCTTTTAGCGAAAATTAAATATCTGACGAAGCCATTTGCTCGATAGTGACTCACGTCAACATTGTCCTGGACGTTGGCGTTTCTCGAGCGATAATTACTTCGCTGGGAATTAAAAAATACCACACCACTTGACCGCGTGACCTGAAACGGAGGCCCTGGCGCATGCATAGCAAAACTTGCAAAAATAAAATAACGCGCGCGTTTGTTTATAATGCCCCACGTCGCGAGCGCTTGCCTCCGCAGCAGAAAAGAACGTGGGTGGTTTTGTATTTAAATACGGGGCAAGTTTGTTATTTGGGAAGAGAAGTAGAGAGACGAGGCGTGGGTTGTGTTTCCCGCACTCGCCAAGTCAGCTCCGCAGAAATGCTAGAAGGCGCTGTTTGGATTCTTCTCGGGTGGCCCGCAAGGGGTCGGGTTACAAGGTTGTTGGCTAATGTCCCCTCGCAATTATTTTTCCTCTTTGTTGGCGTTTGCGTGGGACGCGGCCATTTTTTTTTGTGCCCTCTTCGGATTCCCGAGAAAGCGCTGGACTAGACGTTCCCGTAGTCCCTGGGGCAAAGGAGGGAAACAGGGGGCGGGGGAAGAAAAACTCGTCGGCTTGTCATCTTACCTCACGAACATTGAGTTATTCTCGAGGATTTATTGTACTCATATCCAAGCTTGTAGTTCCGCGAACTATTAGCCCGTCCCTACACAACGCTATAAACGAGTCATATGTAGAGGCTGGGAAATTCGCGGCTTCGCTGACCTGCACGCTAGCATCCAAGAATATTTGTATATTGACTAAGACAACATATATGTAGGGCCCGGTAGTTTTCGCGAAAAGATTTTTGTCCTACTTTGTTTAGAGTCTTATCGTGTACACCTGCAGCTCAACTTCATGATTATTGGCAGAGTGTTTTTGTGCAGAGTTATTATTAATTTGACTGTGCCAATCAGTGCCTGGATAACTGAGACACAACACGTCTGTGATTTGCAGGTTCAACCTCCAGACGTTGTATGTTAAGGCATCCAATCATTGACCACAAAGCAGAGATGCAGGTGCGCACGTAAGACACTGAAACAAAGTGCTGCAAAAATATTTTCGCGAAAACTACCGGGCTCTAGTCATAAGTAGAGGCATGCAAAATTCGCGTTATTATTTGGTAGCAGACTAAACTTCACTTTCCTATACATAACACAGAATAATCAATTGGCCACGAATCTTTATGCGTTGTCATTTACGTGTGTTACGTCTATACAGAGATTGGCCTCTCTACCGTGTAAGCATTCTCCGCGGCAAGTCACGACAATATCGGCCAGCGGGAGACGTCGAACGAGCCTATAGTCACTTGTAGTCTAGTCAGCTGTCAGAAAATAACGCGAATTTTGCATGTTTCTAGTTACGAGTGAGTGAGAGATTCTGGTCAGCACTTAACATCCGAGGTCTTCAGAGCTGGAACGATATATAAGTATAGGGACAGGAAAATATCGCGATTATAATGTCCAGCTTGTTAGAATCACCTCTAGAGACAGGAAACATTAGCGGGTTCACTGACCTGTAAGCTTCCAAGAATATATGTGAACTCAAACATACCGCAGTTGTTCATTATCTACTCGCTTTCACAGTGAAATAGGCGTGCGTATAGTTAAATATTTGATATTGGCTCAGCGACTTTCAGAAGGTGTCAAATAAGTCAATGGTCGACTTCGAAACTGACACGAAGGTACAGTTACTGGAATTTTAGCTTGTGCTTAAAATAAAACGCGCATTTTTCATGTCCCTACCAATTACTTGCATATTCAAGCCCCGACCATTTATCCACTAACAGCTGCTCACTGAAACAGCAGACAATGAACGAACAGCAGGGGGCTTGAGTATGCATACGACAATGGATTCTAGCACGCAGGTCATTGAACTCACGAAATTTTCCAGTCCCTAAAGGGCCACGAACTTATCGCGAAAACAATTTGGCCGCAGTTTGTTTCAGTTCCTTATGTGCACATCTGCAGCTTTGCTTTGTGGTCAGTGATTGGATGCCGTAACATACAACGTCTGGAGGTTAAACCCGCAAATCATAGACGTGATGTGCTGCAGTTATCCGTGTATTGATTGGCCCAGTCAAATGAATAACAACTCTGCACCAAAACACTCTGCCAAGAGCCACGAAGTTGAACTGCAGGTGTGCACGTAAGACACTGAAACAAAGTGGGGCAAAAATTTTTTCGCGAAAACTACCGGGCCCTAGTTACTGGCAGTGAGTCTGTGTGTAGTGACGTCTCTCATTTGACTGTGCCAATCACGATGACGTCACTGCAATGCCATGCGTCTGTGATTTGAGGGTAGAACCCTCAAGACGTTTGACAGTTTAAAAAAAATCAAATCATTGACTATGAATAGAGTCCTGGATATTTCGCGGGTTCAACGACCAGCAGGCTGGACTCCACAGTCCTGCATACACTATGTCTAGAGCCAGTGATTTTTGGTGAAAAGAATTCTGCATCAATTTGTTTCAATGACTTATGAGCACATATGTTTCTCTGCTTTATGGTCAGTGATTGGAAGTATTTAACGTTCGGCGTCTCGAGGTCCTACCTGCAAATCACGGACGTGTGTTGTCGTGGTAACATTGTTCTGGGTGGTACAGTCAAATGAGCCACGCCACTTTCCAATTATATTCTACCAATAACTACGAAGCAGTGTTGCGGGTGAGCACGTAAGGCATTGAAACAAGTTGTTGCAGAATTATTTTCACCAAAAATCACTGGCTCTATGACTATGCTCTCAGCTACTTGTACATTGGTTGCTGCTCCAGTGAGTGAGCATTTGAACATTTGACGACGTAGCGCGGAGTCCATGAGTGTCTGTATGCATGTCCGCCATTGATTCGAAGTCCTCAAGGTCACGTTTAATAAAGAATGACCCGATCGAAAAAGTTTCCAACATAGGCTTAGAAATCCACCCTCTCCTGAGTTGAATCCGCGAAATTTTCGGGACTCTAACTATGAAGCGGAACAGCTCCATAGTTATTGGCAACGTGTGTTTGTATAGGCACGTATCTCATTTGACTGCACCAATCAGAGTAAGGCTATTGTGGCACTATACGTCTGTCATTTGCGGGTATGACCCCCAAGAGAAGTGAAAGTAAAACATCCAATCACCGACCGCGAAGCAGGGCTGCAGATGTGCAGATAACGTGGTAACACCAAATCGTGCAAAAATCTTTTCATCACAAAATTACTTTTCTAGACCTCTATGAGTTTTTTCCGCTGTATACGCATTAGGCGTTCTGTTTACAGTAGGTTACGACCACGTAGTTAGTTTGCAACTGCTCGGAAATATAAATCTCTATTCTCCGGACGGGTATGTATTTACGAAGAAATGTTCTGAAAGTACATTCCTAACTTTTACCAACTCAGGCCAGTGGTCTTGGGATCACGAAACAAGTTATCTTCCGGCCGGACGCAGTAGAATTTTTTAAACGACTCCTTTGAAAAGAAGATACTTCGGAAGGCTAGCAAAGCTTCTCTGTGCTTCTCCTTATCTCTCCGGGATCATAAATCTCGAGCAGTAAACCTGGCAGCGGGTTAGTTTATCAGTTGCCCACTTCCCCCCACCCCCTACAAACACACACACACACAGCCAGTGCTAGACTTTGTTGGCAAACAATCTCCCGGTGGGGAGGCGCAGTCTGGTTGGACGGCGCCTGGTGGCGTCTGCGCGCGCATCTCCAAGAGGCGCCGCCCCTCAGCGCCCCAGCACCTTGAGGCGTCTTTTCACTGCAAGCTGCTGGTGGGCGCATCATGGCGTCGCCGCTGCTGTCTTTGGTTGGGTGTTCAGCTTGCGCCTGGCGAGCTCTATCATAGCAGAAGACCGTGACTTTCGACGTGGTAAACGTTGCCAAGAATGGTCTTTAAAGTGGCCGCCTACCCTACGCTTGAAATGCGTTGCAGTGTGTTCGTAAACAGGTTTTTTCTACGAAAATATTCCACGTGTGCCCATTGTGCCAACGTACGAAAAGAAAACAAACTTCAGACAAGGTCGGAACCTCATTGTTAAGACGCCATGATCATTAAAAACACGATTTCTAAGTCCTCCAACATGACTAAAAACGGCCATTTCAGACTTCCGTACTTCAAAATGTACTAACCGGATGTATGTAAAACTCAGGTTGCGACCTGCGCTGAACTTAGTTGTAGACTTTCCACCAATGGAATTGTATGGTCACAGCTTACTGTCCCATACTAAAAACCGTTCGACGGGAACCTTACACACTATTTCAGTACTTGACTCGTTGAGGCGACGCGGCATTTGATGCACGCTTCAAGGTCGACCTTACTGCTCCGTCGCTTTTGAGCCTCTGACGCGCGGGTAGGCGGCGCCCTTAAGGGCCATGAACTTATCGCGAAGATAATTTTGCCCCAGTTTTTTTCAGTGCCTTTCTTGCAGATCTGTAGCTCTGCTTCATGGTTATTGGCCGCGTGTCCTTGTGAAGTGACGTCTCTCTTCTGACAATTCAATCACAGTTGGCACTGCAACACCGCACACCTGTGATTGGCGGATAGAACCCTTAAACACGGGAGAGTTAAAACATCTTATCACTGACTATGAAGCAGAGATGCGCATGTAAGTCACTGAAATAAACTAGGGTAAAATGTTTTTTTTTTTTTTTTTTTTTCACGAAAGGTTCGTTGCTCTAGTCACTTTAATGTGCTTCGAGCCTTCCGACAATATATTTCCCAAATTCGGCAACTGTATACGCAGGACAGACTAACCAATCAGGGAAAGCCATTGCCAACTATGGTTTTCAGCAATAATGTCACAGAATATGAATACAGTGGCGAAGCGTGGATGAGTTCCAAGAGAAGATGTGCTTAGTCATGTCTATTCCCATGAGAAGACACCTGAATTTTTTTTTTTTTTTTTTTTGCACAAGCCAGAACTCACACAGTTGTAAAGTTGTGTCACTTTTGGAATTGCCTCATGCCTTATTTGACACACTTTGGAAGACGCTAAGCCAATAATAATGTTGCAACTAAATGCAGGCCTAATCGCGTTCGGGTGAATCCGGGTTCGATCCTCGGCTCCGGCCATCCTGATTTCGGATTTACATGGTTTCCCGAGATCGCTCCAGGTGAATGCTGGGATGGTTCCTTAACACATGCCATGGCCAATTCCTCTTCCAGCTCTTGTCATTAAACCAAGTTGTGTGTCACGGCCCCTAATGGCCTCTTACCTTACTTCTATATGCCAGAGAACACACAATGAGCAGCTGTTATCTGATTGTATACACAAATATTCTTGTAGGCTAGCCTACATGTCGGCGAACCCGATCATTTTCCCGGTCAGTGCCCATGTTTGCGTGTGGAACTTTCAGACTGTTTTACGGGCAGGTACACTTTTCTGCCAATAGTGTGCAAGAGACGATAAACAACTGTCCAAACACATGACCTCAATACCGATGAAATACTCTAATCGTTGACCTGCAGGCAGCCACATACTCAGATTGTATAGTCGGATCTGTTACAGTTTTATGTTGGTAAAGCAAAGCAGCCGGAAGGGGTTTAATGGGTTATGAACTGAAGAGATTTTGGTCAGCACTTAAGGTCGTTGGACCCGTAAAAATTCAAAATTTTATATTTGTGCCAAACACTGTTCTAATTTTACACATCAGATAACATGTCATTTCCCCAAACAAAAAAAAAATAGGTCCCATAGTTTTAGCATTATGACCTATCAAAGTCACAAAATGGCAGTTGCGGTGTAGCCAAAATAATAAAAAATAATTAACTTACAGAAACAAGATCATTCATATCGATTCTTAATGATGTTAGCTACTTCAAGACACTTTTGTGAACCCAAAGCGATAACTTTTTGTATTTTAAAAAAAATTGATGAAAATGAGTAAATTTTTGCATAACTTTGACTTTTGGCTACTACTGAAATTTTCAAAACTAACTTTTGTCAACCATGTCGTAAAATGCATTGATACACTAACTATCAGTTCCTGTAAATGGCCATTTTGAGACTTTGATGAGTGATTGTGCAAAAACTATGGGACATAATTTTTTTTTTATTTGGGGAAATGACATGTTATCTGATGTGCAAATGTTGAACAGTGTTTGGCACAAATATAAAATTTTCAATTTTTACGGGTTCAACGCCCTTAACAACTAGGTCTTTTGTGCAGGTGAGGGATGACATGACGTGAGTATGGAGCAGCGTCTGAATGTAGGAGCTGGGGAAACGGGAGATCGTCCAGCACGATTCCCAGGTGCAAAAATCCGACGGGACTCGAACCTAGAACGCGTCGGTGGAAGGCGAGTGATCTAACCACTTGGAGACCGCAACCCCTTATGGGTTACGACCTCTCCGTTTTTATAGCCTATAGAAAACTGTTTAAATGTAATAATTTGGCATAAAAAATCCTGATTTTCCCGTAGAAGGACACCCGGACCCTCTGCTTTAAAAGGAATGATCGGCGTTACGTTTTAACATTTCCTAGTTGAAACAACTCCTACTCTTTTCTTTACCACACAAGTCCTAGTTACGACACTGATGGCGACCAGGGAGTTGTTGCAAGGGAGGACAGAAGATTCTCATGACTGTACACATTGAATAAACGCACCGTAGACTAACGACCATGAAACATTATGACCTGTAATAAGCGGCGCCTGCAGACCCATGTCAACGAATGTAACTTCAACTACCACACAACCCTGTACAGTTCTAGACAACCACTGCCCTACCCGACGACCCTCGGTCGTCACTGCGTACAGAAACGAAACGTCACGACTTTGTTTCAAGTACATTCGGTCCGTTACTGAATAAACGACGTTCCAGAAAAGGGCCTTGCGCCTGCCGATTCTGATCGGTGAATAGTTTTCCGCTATTTCGCTAGTCATTTCTGCCTATTCGTATGGATACAGTTCCCCATACATACAATAGTTTCGCATCTGCATTCTTATGAAATCTGTGATAACGTTATGTTATTCTGATTATGATAAAGCCAGTGACTATAATTCGGAATTCGGGTTCAACGACCTACCAGCTAGATTCTACAGTCCTGTGTACACTATTTCCTCAGCTACTGTACATTGTCTGCTGAACCAGTGAGTGGACAGTTGTACAAATGACACAGTAGCAACGGGTTTTAATGCTGGTCTGTTATTGGTTCACACTCCCCAAGGAAGAATTTAAGCAATAGTGAAACAATTGCGAAAGTAAAAAACGAGTACAGGAAATTCAAATATAAGGTTTTCTCAAATGAATCCCCGAAATTTTCGGGTCTCTAATCATAATGTTTGTTCCACATCTCTATGCTTGGTTATTCTACGGTCTCGTCCTCCACATCACTGTCATTTTTTTAATGTATTTTATAATAATCGTCCTTCAAACATAGTTGTTTAAAAGATACCTCTTCCAAAAGGTGTAACTGCATCGTTCACAGAAACAACGTTGTAAGCAACAAAATGCAACATTTATAGATAGACGATAAAATAAATAGTTTCTACTAGCAAAGTTGTAATTCTTATAATTTAATTTACACACATACAGTGGTTCCAACTGATACTGCAAACAACAGACGTATCCGACACATGTAGCAGGGCGTTTACAAGGGTTTCCAACCTTTTAATAATTTTTACCATACATATTGGTTACAACGTTGTTCATGTGAACCATTCAATTCTAAAACAAAAACATTTGTAGTTTTAAAAAATTGCCTTTTCATAAGTAAGTACAAAAATACAATTATGTGTAAAGCCCAACAAAGTCCTCGTCGTTAATTTCAAGACAGTGCACTTTGGACTGTCTGAGATAGAGCCAGTAATTTGGGTGAAATGAATTTTACGTCAAATTTTTTGAGTGTCTTACGTTTAAAGCTGCAGCTCTTATTCGTTGTAAATAGTTGGATGTTTTAAGTTCTCGATGTCTTTGGGTACAACCCACAATTGACAGACGTCTGGTGTCGCAGCAACTTTGTTCTGATTGGCACAGTCAACTGAGCGACGTCTGCTAAACACACTTGTTGCCAATAACCCAATAATCACTAAACATGGTTACAGATGAACATGCAAGAGAATGAAACAAAATATTCACAAAATTCTAACCACCAAAAAAGTGGTTCTAAACGTAACACCCAAGGTTGTGAAACAGTGGTTGCCTATACTGTCGGGTGTGTGTGGCTGGAAACAGTTGGCGCTGTAAATTTCAGAGGGGGGGGGGAGGGTGGACTTATTGCGACCATTCAAGAATAAGCGACGAGGCGCCCATTACAAGCGCACAGTAATACAGCTGCAGAACTATGTTTTCCTGATTAGGAAACAAGCCGGTACACTTAACAGGAAATTATACCAGCACACCCTGCAGTCACCCGCTACCAAACAGTCGCTACTCGTATCTTACACTGCTAATTATGTAGCCGAACCAAGCCATGTACATTGGGCCGCGGTGGCCGAGTGGTCAGACCGCTCGCCTCCACCAAGGCGACCCGGGCTCGATTCCCGGCCGGGTCGAACCCCGGAGGAGTCGTGCCTGGCGATGCCGCTGATCAGCGGGTTTTCTCGGGAATATCTTCATTCCGGCGCCTCTCCATTGTAGGGCTTCATTCCATGTCTTCCTCCGAGTCGAGCACATTCCTAGGGCCACTAGTCGTAAAGTCTACATTTCAGAGTGTGACACCCTTGCTCCAGGGTGTCTTCCTCGTACGATATTTATTTTATTTTTTTAATTCACATGGGCGGAATGGAAGAATTCGCGCTTTACATGGCTCACTAGAAACATGGGTTTGTGTGCGGGTTAAGCGACAAGTACACCAAAAAATGCTTTTACTGAGTTTCACAAAATGTGTTTTAGCAACCAACAAGTTTAAATATTGTTTATAACTCTAGATAAAATATTGTACGGTTAGCCTACAGCATATTTGTATACTGAACATGCAAACTAAAGTTTTACCTCAAAGGGAAACAGGCTTGCATAAACTCTACTGCATTTGTAGGGCAAAATACAATTTTAACAGTAAGCTTACAATGCCAATACGTTGAGAAATATTGCTTATTTTTAACTGTGAAATTTTTTTGTCAAATAGTTTTCAAAAACAGTTTTGTAAATATACAAAACACTTTAACACACACTCTATCTCTCTTTCTGTGTGGGTGGGGGAGAGAGAAAACTCGTAATTTATCTTTTGATCGCGCATTGTTTATAGATTTAATATTTTAAAATGAATTGTAATTTGGCCCACTCTATAGTTACGAAATATTCAGTATTTACCTGCTTCTCGACTTCGAGCGAAATTCTTAGAGCTTAATGATATTGCCCCTTAACAGTCAGCAACCTCCACAATTTCTTTACACGCGCTGTAACTTAGCCATCTTTAGTAGAAGGCCGCGGCCTTCGATCTGGCAAGTCTGGCAGGAAGGGTAATTTTAACACTTCTTTTAGCTCTCCAAAGGCGATGGCTGTACCTGATTCGTTATTCTGCTCTACATACCGGCGAATCATGGGAAGCCACTGCATTTGGCGAGACAAAGAAGTGTTAAAATTACACTTCCTGCCAGGGTTGCCAGATCTAAGGCCGCGGCCTTCTAGTAAAGACGGCTATGGCTGTAACAACTAGGTGGCGCGGGCTCAAATCCATTATGTAAGCACAAATTGTTTTTAAAAAAAAATATGTTAAAAGCAGCGTTGCAGAAGTGCGAAAATCTTTTCGCGTAGACTTCCGGTCGCTACCAATCAAAGCGCTTTGCTGTAGCGACATCTTTTTACGAAAATCGGGTGTCGCCAAGAACGATCGGTGCGAGAGGCAAACTTCCGGCAGGTAGGTAGGTAGATAAACCCGTGTTTGGAAAGGTTCCTTGAAAGAGCTCGACCATTGGACGCAGCGAAGCAAGATAGTCATTCCGCGAAACGTAAACGAGAACAGACACACGACCTCCACGAGGGGAAGAAGTTGTAAGAAATACGAGCATCTTGATGGCGTAGTCACCAGACAGCGACGCGACATCCTCCGAGCAGGGCCGCTATCACTTCCCACGACCACGAGACACTTGTCAGTCACGTGACCGGTCACTGCCGTCGTGCGGACCTCATTGCAGGCAGTACTTGACAACTACTATGAGAGTCTTAGGCACCTGACAGCGTTCAAGGCCACTGCAGTTACGTCTTTATTGTAGAGGTTCATGTGAACAAGGTCCCGCACGCGCTTTAGGGCCACATCTTCCTTTTATTGTTTTTTTTTTATTCTAAACGGGAGTATATACTACACAGAAGTGTTGGAAATTGTTTGTACTACGTAGCCTAATTATTTCAAACCATGAATTTGCATAATGTTTGTTAATTATCGACATATTTAAATTTTCATTACATCAATAATATTAGTCAAAATTATAAAAAACTTACGTTTTGAAATAAACATAGTCTACATAGAACAAACAATTTCCAACATCTCTATGTAACGGTTTTGTGATATCTGTCCACTTTCAGGATTTTAAAAACAAAACTTACTAAAATAGTGCAAATAGGGACCTGTGGCCAAATGCGTTGTAATGTGAGGGAGTTTTTTTTTCCCCACAAATCGGTTCCACGGGTCCAAATTGTAGCAATGTACGAAAAGAAGAAACCCTTCGGACAAAGGTCGGAACGACATTGTTAAATACTCCACACGCTTATCAAAAACATTGTTTCGAAGCCCTTCAACCTAGTTAGAAACGGTATTTTCACACTGCAATACTTCAAAGTGTACAATTTGAATGCAGGCCATGCGATACTCAGACAGAAACGCTGACTAAACTTTGCTACAGACATTCCACCAATAAAATTATATGTCCATCGCTTAAATAAAATAGTCAAAACTGTCAAAATGTATCGGTGAGAATATTACACTCTATAGTTCCGTCGCTTGTGAGCCTTTAGCACAGAGGCAGGCGATGCTCTTAAGGGTGTTCAAATGGCAAATACTTACAATTTTATATTTGTATAAAACAGGGTTAGTATTTATTATGGAAGTTACTTCGGAGTACATTTCTCTGTTACGAAAAAAATATAGTTAGGCTACCAATTTTCCCGTTAACGGTATTTCAAAGTCAAAATTTGCATATTTTTACTTCACACATATATTGAAAACTAATAAACATAATCAAATGAAACAATTCACACAGTAACTGCATGTACCGAGCTACTGCTTGCCATATGTAAGAACCCATTACAACACAATTTTGTATTTTAAAAAGTCATAAAATTCTACTTTTTATTATTTTTGGCAATTTTTTGAAATACAAAAATATTACATAATTGGTTCTTCGTATACTTAAAGCCGTAGACCGAGATGTGTAGTTTTGATGTGATTTTATCCATTTCGTTCTTTTCACTGGTTTTCAAGTTTTGTATGAAGTAAAATTATGCAGATTTTGACTTTGAAATGCCGCTAGGCGAAAACTGGCTGAGCCAAATTTTTTTTGTAAGAGGAAAATCTACTCTCAAGTAATGTCAGCAAAATTAACCCTATTTATACAAATGTAAAATTATGATTTTTCTCCGCTTGAACACCCTTAAGGACGCGGTATGTAGCAATTTACATACTCCAGACGGCGGCAACATTGGCGCTATATCGATTTTGTGTCTCATACACACAAACACTGTCTATATAGGGAGCCTCCTTAAGTGCAATTTTGTTAAAAACAGGGACAGACATTGCAGCATCACTTAGTGTCAAAATAACTCCGAATATTTGTTGCCACTGTTCTTAAAGGTAAAGAAGTGAAAAACTGACGCGTATTCTATGCATCATCCATGACACAAAGTTGGCTCTTTAGTGGCTGAAAAGTACACTGTAAAAATTATTTGTAAATTTACCAAACGGATGCATTAAGTGCGTGGAAAACGAAGGTATGGCAACAATGTTTTGCATGCATCGAGAATAGCGTTCCTATACAGTTAGGAAAGAGTCTAATATTTACTGATGGTACAAGCAAATGATAGCAACCCATTTCCTATTACATTTCTGGACACAACTTTTTTATCTTCAATTTTAAAAATATCGAGCTGCAAAACCAATAAAATGTTGTTTCCTTGCTGTCCACTTCAGCTATCGATCTGAGTGAATGCCACATAAAACTAAACTATCAACAAAACTTCAAGCACTGAAAAATCACTGAAAAATAATAGCATATTTTTTATCCAGCAAAGTTATCTTAAGCTAGTTGGCGGCATCAGTTCACTAGTTGCAGGGTTCGCTGTCTTCTGTTCAGCTGACTACACATTACGGTCACAATAATAACTTTTCGGTCTCGCGTTAATTTATGCTTTCAAGTGTCGCAACTACCAGATATGTTTATTTTCTGTATTATAGAAATACATATTTTTTCTTCGAAACACTTAACGTAATTCTACTGCACTGGCATACGGAAATGAAACACATTTAAGAGGAACTTTGTAGAACATTATGCGCGATAGAAAAACTATTTCCGATTTCTCTATTGCAGACAGACCTGAAAAGTTCGCGTTTTGTTTGGGGAACAAACTTATATTCAGGCAACTGTAAATTCCTGTCACTTATCTTAAATGATAAATCTTATTAGTCCTTGAGCCAATAAAGAAGCAGCTAAATGCACACTTAAGCATATATATCACTGTGTAGGCGAGCAACATATGAGTAGCTGCGAATTATTCTGGTCTCTATTCATAGCTAAAAATTACCATTTCACACTAAACTCTGCTCATATACGAAAGTAATGAGGATTCTTCGAACTTTTTTGCGTATTTTCCAACATTATAACAACTGATTCCGCGCAGAGTCGAATTAAAATAACATATTATATGGGCAGGGCATCACACACGATAGCAAACCCTCTGACTTAGAGCTCGTATTTGTCTGTCACGCCCTTAAAAATGGCATTGGACGGTATTATACAACAATCGACTATGCGCCAATTGTTTCGTTATGAATAAAATGAGTTCAGCTTTACACATACAATCCTACAAAAAATATTTTAGTTTTATAACAAGTGGTAGTAAATAATGACTTGTAGAACTAAAATAAGTTCCGATATTCTGTTTCAAATTCGAAAAAGTTAATCGTGTCTAATTAATAACAGATTATTCGCGGACAAACCAAATTACCTTCGAAGGCCTGTCAGATTTTACAGGACGGAAATTTTTTGAAAACTGGTTTCAAAAAACAATTTTTGTGTAACTTCATACAACTGTTGTAAAATGTACAAAACTTTAGCTGTAAATATACACGAAATATTTGTAAAACACAAAAATGTTTACAGACACATGTGTAAATTTCCAAGCATTTTCATTTAAGTTCACAATTTTTTTTGTAAAAGTACAGCATATTTTTATTGTTTAGAGACACCCGTTTTTAGCTACAAGGTGTTTTAACAAGCTATCAAGCTATATTCAAATAATTCACGTTATCCTTCGAGTACTGGCCTCGTACACCTCTGTGAGAAAATTGACTGCGTCAACCAGGGAAAGGTTGCTACGAAGCCAAGGCATACGCAGGTAGAACTACAAGACGCATAAAAACTAAGGATATGTTGTACCGGCTTGTTACAATACCTTCATGCACGTCGGCTGTGTGGTTAGTGATTAGTGATTAGATGTTTAAATATCTCAGAGCCTTGGGTATCTAAGTCGTCTGTGACCTTGGGGTCAACCCGCTAACCACAGGCGTGCGGTATCGCAATAACCTTATTCTGATTGGCCTAGTCAAACGAGAGACATCCAGTGGCGGCTTGTGGGTTGTTGCCAGGTGGGGCTGCAGATAGTCGGAACTGTACACTCTTGATGAACGCGCCGTATACCAACGACCATGAAATATTTGCCGGCTACTAGATGTGTTGTGACCACTCAGTAGTAAGGGGCACCTGCACATCAGTGTGTCAGTGGCTGTAGAGTCAACCAGCGCACAACCCTGTACAGCTCTTGGCAACTGCAGCCCTACCTGCTAACAACCCACGAGCCGTCACTGGAGACATCTCACAAAAACACGCTGCTAATAACCATGAAGCAAAGTTGCAGATGTTCACGTAAAGCACTGCTATAAGCTGGTGCAAATATTTTACGCGAAATACTAGTGTCCTCTACAGGAAAACAGAAGCGCGAATTATGTCTTGTTGCACTCTAAATCTGAATTAGTGAATATTCACTTATTCACGACGCTGGATGGAGCAGTTTCAACAAACTGAATCAGTGGGAAACCACTGTGAAATCGGTGACTATTCACTGATTCCAACATGAGAGTACCAACATTCCACAAGTTAATTAGTGAATGCCCACAGATTTTCCAGTAATTTTTCACTGATTCAATAAGTGAAAACTGTTCTTTGAAAACAACTGGAAAAACCGGTGAATATTCACTGATTCACTCGTGAGATGTTGGCACTCTTGAAGGAATTCAGTGAATATTCACTAATTCAGATTTAGAGTGTGAATGAGTATTTTGCGTAATCATCTGACAGCAGTATAATAATAATAATAATAATAGTAAAATCGTCTTTATTAGGCGCAGTTAAGGCATATATGCCTTCTCTTACACTCAACCCATATTAGTTACATACAACACTTATTTTAGAGATTAAAATTAAAAGAAAATTAAATTAAAAATTAATAGCAATAAACTATACTACCTAATTAACAGTAATAGCCTTAAAGTTTACAAAAGACAGCCACGCTGAACAGGCACTTGAAAACTTTCTATAGTTTTATAATGTTTGTTTATAAAAGACAGCCATGCTGAACAGGCACTTGAAAACTTTATATACCGGTAGTTTTAATTTTAAAACACAGTAAGAAGGAAACAAACAATTAACACTAAGTTCAGTCGTACGTACATTCTTACAATCATTCATTCAATATGTCAACTTTGAATATCGTGGTCGCGCAGTAGCAGGCACTGCAACAGCTTCGTCTTGAATTGGTTGATGGAGAGATTGATACATTTATTTACTAAATTATAGTCCTCGCCGCGAATGTTCTGACTCAGCTCGTTCCAGAATCTGGCAGCCGAGACACTAAAGGAGTTAGAAAAGTAGTTCTACATACGCATTGGACAAAGACGACCATTCATTGGCTTTCAACAGTGCAAACGTGTGACACATGATATCCAGGGACATCTAGTTTTCGCGAATATGATTTTGTCCCAGCTTGTTTCAATAATTTATATTCATAGCTACAGCTCTGCTTCACGTTTATTGGCAGTGTCTCATCGTGTAGAAATTACTCTCATTGGACTGCACCAATCATAACAAGGTTATTGCGACACCACTCGTCTGTAATTTGCGGGTAGAATCATTAGTAGGGGCCGGAACATTTCGCTGATTCAATGACCTGCAGACTAGAATCCATTGTCCTATGCATATTCAAGCCCCGTATATTTGTTCAATGTATGCTGTTCTAGTGAATAGCAGCTAGTGGACAAATGGTCGGGGCTTGAGTGAGCACACAGAAAAAAAAAATTGTACATTTACAAGGAAAATCTTGTAAACTAATATCAGAACGTAATAAGTCAGGTAATGAAGGTAAGATGTCCGAAACCTTTTAAAGTGGTTATAAATATCGTAAACACCTTTGCAAACTAGTAAATAAACGTTAATGAGCAAATTTTTCGATTTGAAACAAAATAAACCTAGTAGACCTGACAAATATTACAATACGTTCCGTAATTTTACAAAAAAAATTTTTTTTGGAAACTTGTTTCCAAAACATTTTTTTCTAACACTACAAAAAGTGTTGTAAACTTAACCAGATATTAGCTGTAAATATACAAAATTTGTTTGTATATTTACAGAAATGTTTGTAAATATACAAAGAAGTTTGTAAAAATACAAGTTTCTTGTAAATTTTACAAAAACACTTTGTAGTGTTACCAAAAATTTTTTCAGAAACTGGTTTCCAAAAAACTTTTTTGTAAAAGTACAATTTTTTTTTACTGTGCATAGGACAGGTCCTTGAATCCGTGAAATTTTCCGGCCTCTAATCGTTATACGTGTCAGAATTCAAACTTATATTCACCGAGTACGAAGATGAGCTGCAGATGTGAACACACACAACTGAAATGACTCGTTGCGAAATTATTTTCGTGGAAACCAGGGATCCTTAATGATATCTAAGCCCTCGAACTTTTTTGTGAAAATATATATTGCCCGAGTTTGTTTCAGTGTCTTACCTGCACATCTGCAATTCTGCTTCGTGGTCAGGGATTGGATGATTTAACTCTCCCGTGTCTAAGGCTTCTACACTGTAATAAAACTTCCTAAATTGTTTAGGAGGTAATTAACCTAAACACAGTATGGGACAGTTACCATACTTCCGCCTTGTAAATATGCAAACTCTTACACTTGTTACAATACAAGTCTGGTAACTTTAGTATACGTTTGACGGATTTATAAAAAAAAGTTTAGGAATATTGCCATGAATGTCTGGAAAACAAATTTACCATACCTACTTTCTTAGCGCTCCTATACGCACGTGTGGCAAGTTTACTAACTATTTTTAGAATGTACCAGCAAATCACAGAAACGTGGTGTTGAACCGTATTATGACTGGCACAGTCAAACGAGAGACAGTAACGATGAAGCAGCGCTGCAAATGTGCACGTAATGCACTGAAACAATGTGGGGCAAAATTCTTTACGCGAAAAGTTTATGACCCTACAAACGAGGCAAGAGCCAATTACAGAAGTGACACAAATGTACGGTTCTTTGAGATCTAGCGCGTGCCGAAAACAAAACGCGAATTTTTCAGGTGTCTGCTCATTTATTACTGGCTTACAGCCGTCGAAGATGTGTCAAAGCAGCTGTCGTCAAATTACAGAAGTGACAGTGAAGTAGACATTCTTGGCGTTCAACTTGACCTAGAATATAATACGCGACGTACTAGTGCCTCAGTTCTGGCAAGTCGGGGAAGTTACGCCGGCGACGTCGACGTAAATAAGTGCTGGGTTTGTTGCGCAAGTGTTAATGCAGGCGTGGCTGTTGCGTCTTTGTGTGGCTCTATAGCGCTCTTGTCGCAGGTGCGGTATCGGCACACCCGGGGGTCTGCGGCGAGATACGAACCCCGACGTTGGCGAGGTCGGCGGTGTGATAAGCCACGTGCTGCAATCACCTCTCTTACCTTGCACTGACGCACTTCCTCGTCCACGTCGGGCCGGCCGGCTAGCACCTTGTCGTCGCTAGGCTCATGTTGTCAGGCAGCGCTGCACATTGTCACGACCCTGCACTCCTCGGAGGAACACGCCGTTGGCTAACTACTATGAAATATCTGCTTGCTACTGAACATTTTGTGACCATTCACTAATCTAAAAGTATATACTGGAAACTTTCGCGAATTCATTTAAGAACAAGATAGATCAAAAACCTTGTACACGCGTGGGGCCGCGGTGGTCGTGTGGTGAGACTTCTCGCCAGGTATGCGACCGCGGGAGGTCCCTTACTAGATCTGTTAGAAGCGAAAGAGCTGATAACAGCTACACTGAAGCGCGCGCATGGTGATACCACATATCGCTTCTACACGCAAGTCGCAAAACTGGCGTAGTGGCGGTGTTTAAGGCCATGATAGACAGTTTTTTTTTCACACTGGTGCAAAACACTCAAAACTTTCGGAACGGAATGCTTGGAAAAATGTCAAGACTATGAGCATCAATATGGTTCACAATTATGTTTTGCAGAATAATGCAACGTTCGTTCGCAAAAAAAAAAAAATATATATATATGTATATATTTCCTGATTTTGGCAATGCTATAATCTATAAAATTATTATGTTAATTGTTACAAAAAAATTAGCTACAAGTTATAATATGTTTGTAACAAAAAATTGTAGGCATTCGTCGCATTCGTCGATATGAACATTACTTTGCTTTAAAAGAGACTTTACAAAATCACTGTAGAACTACCGGGTGTGACTTTAAGGCCTCAGGCTGTAATAAGATAACGAGTGCACTTGCACCGGAAACACTGCCACGCAATTCCATGTCTGTAAACGCATCTATTCTGCAGCCAATCGATACAGACACGAGAATCCCGCGTTTCATCCCGGGCTCAAGCTAGGAATGACACCACTGGCAATTCCATCACTTTTGGAATTTGCTCAATACTTATTTGTAGGGACGGGAATTTTTGGTGAAAATATTTTTGCCCCGCTTTTTTTCAGTGTCTTACGTGCACACCTGCAGTTCAACTTCATGGCTATTTGCAGAGTGTTTTTGTGCAGAGTTGTTATTCATTTGACTGTGCCAATCAGTACACGGATAACCGTGATACATTACGTCTGTGATTTGCGGGTTTAACCTCAAGACGCTGGGTGTTACGATATCCAATCACTGACTACTAGGCCGAGATGCAAGTGCGCACGTAAGGCACTGAAACAAAGTGCTGCAAAAATCTTTTCGCGAAATTGCCTCTCTCTACTTATGATACGGCAGTTTAAAAGAACTGTTTTTAGCCAATTTGAGAGTCTTGAAAATAGTGTTTCTAACAAGCGTTCCTAATTTTTAAACTGATAAAAACGTTGTTCGAAATTCCTTTTTATTTTCATAGATGAACAAACGTAATGCGCGTTGAGTTGTTTCTTCCAAACATAATTACTTGTAACTCGCTGCAATGTGTTTCAAGCGCAGGCTGATAGGAACCTTAAGTCCCACAGTAAAAATGGATCGGCGGGAATACTACACGCCAGTTCAGTGCTTGCCTCGTTGAGGCGATGCGGTATTTGATACGCGTCTCTAGGTCACCCTTATAGCTCCATAGCTTCAGAGCCTGTAAAACGTATGTAGGCGCATACTTAGCCTACTTATCTTGCGGCAGAAACGATTTAAAATAAAATAAAAAAATTGTAGATTTCATGCGAAACATAAATTATACAATAACTTTACAGAATATTGAGTAATAAAATAAATAAACTATTTTATATCAGTGTATTTTTTTGTTTCAAAAATTACATGTATCATATTTTTATTTAAATTATTCATCATTACTATTAATTAAGTTGTAATTAAGCTGAAACTAGATTGCCCACTTGAACTCTACTGTTATAAGCTTGATACGGCTGAGCTATTTAAAGAGGCGAACACGCGTGTAAGTTACATGTTCGGCTCAATTATATGCATTAACGATGCACTCTTGTAGATAATGGATTCCACGAACTCAAGCAGCTTAGCATGTTCTACTCGCCTTTACGCCGCCCTGATTACAGGCAGTCATGCGACTGCCCAGGGAATGTGGCAAGAAAGTCTCTGAAACACATGACGTGACGAATCAATAACCACTGAGGAGCCCAGGTTGATGCAACTTATGCAGCTCTGTTGAAAGCACGGAACTGACAGGCATGTTTTACAGTATGGCTATATATATATATATATATATATATATATATATATATATATATATATATATATATATATATATATATATATATACAGGGTGAGGATGCTAACTGTTTAAAGCACCCCGCAGGGACACTGGGGACTCCGAGACAAGTGATTCGACATAGGACATGTAGGGTCCAAACGGACGGGAAAGGCCCGAAAATTCGCCTTCAAGTTTCCATGACGTCACACCCGGTGTGTCCGCATCAGGCGCGTACGAACGAGTATTCAAAGGAGTTCCTTCGATCCAACCTGTCTCTGTGGCTCAGTGCCTGCGTCAGAACCTTGTAAACTTGCGGTCCGAGGTTCGTGTCCCAGTGTCGACAATTTGTTGTCAACGTTACTTTTTGCAATTTTAACTTACTTCAACTGTTATTTCTTTGTAATCCTTTGCTGCATAGTTTATTTAATTTTGTTTAAGCTGTGTTCTACATTTTTTGTTTACAGACCCATTAGTTTGTATTTGTTTTATGCATGTTCGATAAAGTTGTTAGCAAAGACGAGCTGTTGGCTCGGTGTGCACTTTTGCGGACAAGTTTATATCAATTGTTCTCTATCATGAAGCTTACGGGGACATTGTTATGATATTTTAAACAAGGAATCACCAAACCGGTACAAAGTACATCTTTTTAATTAATCAGTCCTAATAATGTACATAATGGGCGCAATAACTCATTACGACAACAGTCACTTTCCTAACAAGGAATTGCTTGTAAGATAACGTGTCAGGTTGGATCGAAGGAACTCCTTTGAATACTCGTTCGTACGCGCCTGATGCGGACACACCGGATGTGACGTCATGGAAACTTGAAGGCGAATTTTCGGGCCTTTCCCGTCCGTTTGGACCCTACATGTCCTATGTCGAATCACTTGTCTCGGAGTCCCCAGTGTCCCTGCGGGGAGCTTTAAACAGTTAGTATCCTCACCCTGTATATATATATATATATATATATATATATATATATATATATATATATATATATATATATATATATATATATATATATATATATATATATATATATATATATATATATATATATATATATATATATATATATATATATATATATAGGGCCATGAACATTTCGCGAAATGAATTTTGCCCAAGTTTCTTTCGGTGCCTTACGTGAACATTTGTAGTTCTGCTTCGTGGTCAGTAATTGGATATTTTAACTGTAACGAGCCTTGGGATTCTACTGACAAATCACACGTCGTTACTGACCTCTTAGTGACTTCCCCACAGCTCGCGCGCCGATAGCAACTAGGTGCTTGAAGTACGCTTCACAAACAAATAAATGATGGAGATTAAAAGAGGGGAATTCCCGTGAGTTGATCAGGCAGCTGCCCTGACCTCGACCAAGGGGCAGGCCGAGATGGTAAGAAGGGGGAGGGACGGGAGGTTGTAGAAAGATATCCAGTAATGCCGCGGGGTCGATCACGACTATAGCCCTGGATCATGACACTAACCTGACCGCTGCGGGCGTGCCGTGAGACGTCACGTCTTCTAGGTGCGCGGCCACAGAATGTGCACTCCTAGACGCGAAACTGCACTGCAGATAATCTTGCACTTGGGCTTCACGTCTCGTCGACAGCAGGGTCGGATCTCGGAGGGCAAGGGGAAGGGGGGTGGCAGACTGCCCCGGTCGCCGGTTTAGAGGGAACGCTGGTGGTGCCGAAAAATTTTACTTGAGAATGACATGTAAATCAGTGTTTTTTATTAACCTTGAAACCATATAATTAGAGGTACGTGAAATTCGCGGATTCGTGTCAGGATGAGCTGGAATTCAAACGCTTGTGAATTTTTGTCATTTTTTATTGGATCACAGATTACCAGATACGTCCTTGAAAAATCTCAGCCAATAACACATTTGTAATAAAACGTAGAACTAATTACGCTTTACTTGTTAAAGGTTTGACAGCGAATGAACGGATAGCACGAGCTGGAATATACATAGGATTGTGGAGTCTAGCTGATAGGTTATTGAATCCGCTAATTTCACGTACCTCTACATATAATGTTATAAATACAGTATTTATAATTACAATGCACACTTCAAACACTGCTAATGGCGGCTAGTAAGTACAGGTTTGATGTATTTCTACTAAAGTGTTATACTATTATTTACGCGAGCGTAAAACAACGTATGTTAGATACGTTTATTACTGTTGACTTGATTGGGCTGATGAAAAAAGGAGAGACAGTGAAAGGAGTGGGGAGGGAGGGGAAGCAAATCACAATTATTGCCCCGGACGAAGGAAAACCTATATTCATCCCTGGTCGACAGCGACGACATTCCAGACATCTGCGCACAACATTGCACAACGATAGTGACTGGGAGAAGACTCTGCCATGGTTTACTTCAGAAGAATCGGGGCAAGACGTTTTCTGTAAAAAAAATCAGTGTTTGTGCTTATGCACGTATAATCATATAACAGTAAATAATTGTTCCGGGAACAGTTTTTTTTCTTTCCAGAAAAGGTGAAAAGTTATTAGGGTTAAGCCACCCTACTTCGTGACAGGCTTCGAGCTTCAGTAACAGAAATGTGTGTTAAATATTTTAAGTGTGATATTATATTGATCCATTGGTCACTTTCTACCGAAACTGCGCAAGTCTGCTCTCTGTCAGTAACATACTGAACCAGATGTAACAGATCCTTCCCAATTTTGTGAAGCCCACAAAGTTGTTTATCACGATATTGCGATATATTGCGGTACGTCCGTATGATGTCAGTTTACCTTTCCTATAGACACCAAGTTTTACTTTACTCTCCCTGTACTAAAAGACTAACTTTATACAGAATGGTCATGAAGTCTTTGCTTGTTACAAAAAATTTATCACACAGAAACCATTGCGGTTAAAGATATGCCCATGCCGAAGTTTGTTGAATCAGTTGAGTAAAACTTCACATAATGACCTTTCTTTTACCGTAACCAGCATATCTCTAACTGCAATGGTTTTCGTTTAATGAATTTTTTGTAATCGTACGAAGACTTTATGGCTAACTTGTATAATATGGCTATAAATAGCAATTCTAGGGCGTCTGCGCTCAATCTCTTTAAGGGCGCGGTCTACCGCAATTTTCATCATCATTATTATATTTTGTATTTGTACCAGATATTTTTTTCTTGTTTTAGACACAAAATGTGACTAAATTTGGCTCTCGTGAAAATTTTTTATCTCTCATAGTTTTCGCGTAATGCAATGCCTTGTTAAAGTCATATTTTGCATGTTTCCGTTTTAACGACTACACTAAAACCAACTGATATACCAAACTCAAAAAAATCACAGTGGATAAAGACATTGCTGTCTACAATTACATTTTCATAAAATTAAAGAATAAAAATTATTTGTATTTTTAATTAAAACAATATTGAACATTTTAAATTTTTATTTTCAGTTCCAGCATTTTTTTTTAAATTCAAATAATTTTTATTCTTTAATTTTATGAGCATGTCATTGTAGTCCGTAATATATTTATCACCTGTGATTTTTTTTAGTTTGGTATAGCAGTTAGTTTAAGCGTAGTCGTTAAAACGGAAACACGCAAAATATGACTTTAACAAGCTATTACGCGAAAACTATGAGAGATAAAAAAATTTCATAAGAGCCAAGTTTAGTCACATTTTATGTCTAAAATAAGAAAAAAATATCTGGTACAGATAAGAAATAAAAGAATTGTGATGAAAATTGCGGTAGACCGCGCCTTAAGGTTGTTCAAGTGGGGAAAAAACATAATTTTATACTTGTATGAAATAGTGTTAGTTTTGTACACATTACTTGAGAGTACACATACTTCTAACGGAAAAAAATTAGCTCATATAGTTTTCCCGTAATGGCACTTCAAAGTCAAAATTTACGTGTTTTTACTTCATACAAAACTTGAAAACCAGATAACATAATGAAATGAAAAAAATCACATCAAAACCACATGTCCTGGTCTATGGCTTGTAGCATTTAAAACCCGTTACAAAAAATATTTATGTAAAATAAAAAATTTCAAAATTTGAAATTTTTTTTTGGTACTTTTAGAAATTTATTTTAAACACAAAAATATTTTATAATGGGTTTGTATATGCTTCAAGCCGTGGACGGTGACGTGTAGTTTTGATGAGATTTTTTCCATTTCATTATATTTACTGGTTTTCAAGTTTTGTATGAAGTAAAATTATGCAAATTTTGACTT